>JAJPUD010014195.1:0-41426 GCA_023553655.1 Myrmecobius fasciatus
ACGTGGTGGGGCAGAGCCAGCAGCAGCTAAGAGGGGGAATTCAAGAGCACCATGCCAGGGATGGAGGCTCAATCCACTGCAGGACTGAGGGGAAGTCTTCCACAGGAGGCCGGGGTACTGGAAAGAGAAGCACTGGTCCCCTTGTCTAAGTGACACAAAATCCACCCCAGGTGCCCACCCCCAAGGTTCTCCACATTGCGCCCTTTAAACAGTTTAAAAAAAGGGGAGATTCCACCCTAGGCACCAAAATGCTTTTTCTAAAAGGCTTCACATAGGAAACAGCTTCCAGGGCAGCCCATCTAAATGGAGAAGCTTGAGCTGCTCTTAGCCTGAGGGTACATGCTGCCTGCAAGCCTTCCCAGTTTTCCCAAACATTTCTCCCCAGACAACAGCAACAAAAAAAGGAAGTTTGTTTGCCTCTTCCCAGAAGATGAAGCAAAAGAGAAAAACTCTGTGCTTAAGTTTTGCTGGTTCTTGCAGAAAGTATGAATGGACAGCAGCAAGAGATACAAAAAGAAATTCCATTCAAAATAACTGTTGATAGTATAAAATATTTGGGAATCTATCTGCCAAGGGAAAGTCAGGAACTATATGAACACACCTACAAAACACTTTCCACACAAATAAAGTCAGACCTAGTCAATTGGAAAAAACATCAAGTGCTCATGGGTAGGCCGAGCGAATATAATAAAAATGACAATACTACCCAAACTAATTTACTTATTTAGTGCCATACCAATCAAACTCCCAAGAAACTATTTTACAGATCTAGAAAAAATAGTAGCAAAATTCATTTGGAAGAACAAAAGGTCAAGAGTTTCAAGGGGATTAATGAAAAAAAAAGGCTGATGAAGGTGACCTTGCTGTACCAGATCTAAAACTATCATCAAAACCACTTGGTATGGCTGAGAAATAGAGCAGTCAATCAGTGACAGAGGATAGGATCACAGGACAAATTAGGCAATAACTATAGCAATCTAGTGTTTGATAAACCCAAAGACCCCAGCTTCTGGGATAAGTATTCACTATTTGACAAAAACTGCTGGGAAAATTGGAAACTCGTGTGGAAGAAATTAGGGCTTGACCCACATCTAACACCACATGCCAAGATAAGATCTAAATGGGTTCATGATTTAGACATAAAGAGTGATATTGTAAGCAAATTAGAGGAACATAGGATAGTTTACCTCTCAGACCTGTGGAGAAGGAAAGAACTGGAACTCTTAATTGAACAGCAGATAGATAATTTTGACTATATTAAGTTAAAAAGCTTTTGTACAAACAAAACTCATACAGATAAGACTAGGAGGGAAATAATAAACTGGGAAAACATTTTTACATTCAAAGAGTCTGATAAAGGTCTCATTTCTAAAATATATAGAGAACTGACTCATATTTATAAGAATTCAAGGCACTCTCCAATAGACAAATGGTCAAAGGATATGAACAGACAATTTTCAGATGATGAAATTAAAACTATTTCTAGTCATATGAAAAGTTGCTCCAAATCACTATTGATCAGAGAAATGCCAATTAAGACAACTCTGAGGTACCACTACACACCTGTCAGATTGGCTAAGATGACAGGAAAAGATAACGATGAATGTTGGAGGGGATGTGGGAGGGCTGGGACACTAATACATTGTTGGTGGAACTGTGAACGGATCCAACCATTCTGGAGAGCAATTTGGAGCTATGCTCAAAAAGTTATCAAACTGTGCATTCCCTTTGACCCAGCAGTGTTTCTACTGGGCCTATATCCCAAAGAGATCTTAGAGGAGGGAAAGGGCCCCACATGTGCAAGAATGTTTGTGGCAGCCCTTTTTGTAGAGGCTAGAAACTGGAAACTGAATGGATGCCCATCAATTGGAGAGTGGCTGAATAAATTATGGTATATGAATGTTATGGAATATTATTGTTCTGTAAGAAATGACCAGCAGGATGATTTCAGAGAGGCCTGGAGAGACTTGCATGAACTGATGCTGAGTGAGATGAGCAGAACCAAGAGATCATTATACATGGCAACAGCAAGACTATATGATGATCAATTCTGATGGACATGGCTCTTTTCAACAATGAAATGTTTCAAACCAGTTCCAATTGTTCACTGAAGAAAACCATATACACCCAGAGAGAGGGATGTGAAATGTGGCCCACAACATAACATTTTCATACTCTCTATTGATGTTTGCTTGCATTGTGTTTCCTTTCTCTGATTTTTCTTTCTTGTAGATATGATTTTTCTTGCACAACAATGATAAGTGTGGAAATATGTATACATAGATTCGATTTGCCAAGTATTTTAAAATAATTAACATGTAGTGGATTTCCTGCCATCTAGGGGAGGGGTGGAGACTGGGGGGGAAATTTGTTACAGAAAGCTTTGTAAGGGTCAATGTTGAAGAATTACCCATACATATGTTTTGCAAATAAAAAGCTTTAATAAAAAAAGAAAGTATCCATCCAGTTCGGTTCTCCTCTCCTTTGAGAAGAATGGGTTTATAAATTCAGAATGCTTCTCCTTGACCTTGTGCTCTCTCGAAATACTACCGAGCCATGTCTACCTAACAACGATCTTGAAGATTTCCACGGGTTCATTTGCTCACCTCACCCCTTTTCCCCTCCTGCTGATCATTGAGGATCTATGGACACTGAGAAGAGACAGTGATTTTTCCTTGTGTGGACAGCATGAGCCTGGTTGGGGATTGGAGGTGGGAAGTTACCAGAATCTATTAAAGAGGCTGAGGAGAGATCCTGATTCCTTTGGTGAACAAGCTTTAATTTTTTAATTTTTTTTTATTAAAAGCTTTTTATTTACAAAACATATGAGTGATTTTTCTACATTGATCTTTGCAAAAAACTTTTTTTCCAAGCTTTTCCCCTCCTTCCCCCCACCCCTCACCCCTAGATGACAGGTAATCTAATACATGCTAAATAGGATAAATTATATGACAAATCCAATATATGTATATATATCTATACAGTTATCTTACTGCACAAGAAACATCAGATCTAGAAAGAGAGAAAAAAAAACAACCTAAGAAGGAAAACAAAATGCATGGAAATATTCACAGAAAGCGTTAAAATGCTGTGTTGTGGTCCACACTCAGTTTCCACAGGCCTCTCTCTGGATGTATATGACTATCTTCATCGTTGAACAATAGGAACTGGTTTGAATCACATCATTGTTGAAGCGAGCTATGTCCTTCAGAATTGATCATCATATAGTCTTGTTGTTGTCGTGTGTAATGATCTCCTGGTTCTGCTCGTTTCACTCAGCATCAATTCATGCAAGTCTCTCCAGGCCTCTCTGAAATCATCCTTCTGCTCGTTTCTTACAGAGCAATGATATTGCATAACATTCATATACCATCATTTGTTCAGCCATTCTCCAATTGATGGGCAGCCATTCAGTTTCCAGTTTCTAGCCACTACAAAAAGGGCTGCCACAAACATTCTTGCACATGTGGGGCCCTTTCCCTCCTCTAAGATCTCTTTGGGATATAAGCCCAATAGAAACACTGCTGGGTCAAAGGGAATGCACAGTTTGATCACTTTTTGAGCATAGGGTGAATGAGCTTTATGAAAAACGTTCCAAAGCCTCAGGCTGTCATCTCCAGCCCCTGTAACAATGGCCTGTCCATCAGGAGACATTGCCATGTACAAAACTCCAAAGGAATGCACTATGAGTTTGGCACCTTGGTTCAGGGAGGGGTACTTCCAGACAACAATCTGGTTTTCTGAGTATCTGTGACTGCTGACTAGTTCATTGTCTTGTCTGGACCAGGCCAGCTTGTGAACCGGTCTCAACTTGCCAGAGGGGCTGCCCTGTCAGCGTATTCCAGAATCAGATGCAGCGGCCAGCTGAACCCCCACCTGATGCTAACAGGCCCATGCTGGTGGGGAGACCATGCAATGGCTTTCACGGCTGCCTTATGATATATATACTGCTGGAGTGGCTTCAAGCTGAAATAATTCCCAACCAGAAGCTTCTTGTCATTTCCACTGGAGGCCAGCAGCTGGTGATCTGGGGACCCCTTCAGCCCACATACCTCCTGCTTGTGGCCAGTGCTGAGACTGCAGGGGGCATGCCCAGATATCTCTTCAGAGGGTCCTTCTGTCTCTGCTCCCAGAAGAAATCTGGTCGGCCTTCCAGGCCAATGAACTGACCTTGCCTACACGGCCCTCCACTGTGGAAATTTTCTTCTCAGCATCTACCTGCCAGATCCGTACAAGGCCTCTCTGGATGCCAGCTGCTAAGAGGTTCCCATGTTCAGAGCGGCCCACGCAAGTTACAGAATCTCCTTTGTCACCCAGGTCAAAGAGCCTGACCATTTGCGATGTATATGCATGCCACAGAAAAACACAAGTACTCAGTTCAATAGCAACAATGCTGAGAAAAGAGCAATCCAGCAGGTTCAGGTACAAGTCATCCCAGAGCCCGGAAGCCTCAAAGACTTTGAATGGCACTGGCGGGATTTTCTTGGTGGGTTTCCGTTGTGACATAAATAGTGTCTGGCTTTTGTTGCTGATAGAGGATAAGGCACATGGAGTGATTTCACTCCCATCATCAGGTCTCTGATGCTTAGCACTGAAGGAGTATGTGAAGAGATGTTTGTTTGATGTGCTGGGGCTTTGAGCCTCTGAACCTCAGCTTCTAGCAGGGCAGAGTAGACCGGGTCATCTTTGCCATTGCTCCAGGGATCCTCTTTTTATTTCTGCTGGGGGATTTTGCAGTCATCAATGCTCCAGAAGTCCAGTTAGCTCCAGCTCAGGAGGGAATATAGTAGTCTCCATGTTTACTAGGAGAGGACTCAGGAGGACCAGATGGCATCAAACTTCAGCTTATCTTGGGTCCCACACTAGTCAGATTTTCTGAGCTCTACTGGGGACTCACGTGGGTCTGACCAGGATGAAACACAGCCTTTAATAAAGTCAGCTTAGGCCCAGATGGTGACTGTTAATTCCTTTCTGGATCTCTCAGACACCCACAGTTGACTGATGTGGATAAGCAATGAAGATGCCTTTTGGGTTCTTGGTCCTAGAGAGAACTGCTAAGGTCAATCTGGGGCCTTTAGAGTTTGAATCAATGGAAGAAAGCAGGGACCAATGGAGAGTAAGTCACTCTCAGTGAGGATGTGGGGTCTGCAAAGGAGATGCCCTTTAGTCTTGGAGAAAATAAAATCGATGCGGGAGGAGATACCTTTGGGATCTCAGTTCAAGGAAAAAGGCAAGGCCAGAGAGGGGCTTGGAGCTCCCACAGTGAATATCCCCTTCCTTTGAATGTGGATTTGTGAAAGAGACACTTCTTGAGATTTTGGCCTGGAAAGAATGGCAACCACCAGGCAAGGAAACTTGCCTCTTCATTCTTTCCTTTCTTCCTCCTTCCTTCCTCCTTCCTTCCCCCTTCCTTCTTTCCTTTCTTCCTCCTCTTCTTTCCTTCCTCTCTTCTTCCTCGTTTCCTTCCACCTTTCTTTCACTTTCTTCCTCCTCTTCTTTCCTTTTTTCTTCCTATTTTTTCTTCCTTCTCCTCCCTTCCTCTTTTCTTTCTTCCCTTATTTCTTTTGTTCCTCTCTCCTCCCTCCCTCACTCTTTCAGCACATTGCCAGAGGTGGGATTCCTGGTTCTGGCAGGGCTCCAAGTACTGCTCTCCTTGGTCTGGGGAGAGTGGAGGGATCTGAAGGATCCTGTATCTGGGACCAGACAGGCACTCATGCACCACAGTAGCTCTAACTTTGGTTATAGTTCTATAACTATATCTATATCTTGGGCTGAAGAATTTCAATTGTCCAAGGTCAGTCTAGGGGGAGAGGTCTTTGGGATCTTGGGTACTGCTTTGGAGAAAAGAAGGAGAAACCGGTGCTGAACACTCACAGGCTACAGGGTGCTCTTGCTTTGGATATGAATCTAAGAAGGGGATGACTTTCAGAACCTGGATCTGGGAATGACTAAGGACAGTTTGGGAGGAGACGCCTTTGGGATGGAAGAATGGGGAGAAAGAGCACTCACAGGCTGTGCTCACCTTCTACTTTGGATATTGGTCTGTGGAAAAAGACTTCTTTTAGGAACTTGGTCCCATAAAAAAAATGGCCAAGGTCAGTCTAGGGGGACATGCTTTGGGAATCTTGGTCCAGAGGAGAAGGCAAGTAAAAAAGAAAACCGAGGTAGAAAGACAGGAATTGACAGGTCACAGGTGCCCTCCCTTTGAATGTGATTCTGGGGAAGAGATTCCTTTTGGGATTTTGATCTGGAGAGAATGACCAAAGTCATTTTGGGAGAGGGACTTCCAGGGGATCTTGTGTGGACAGAGATAGAGAAAGATGGAAAGACAGAAACTCACAGACTTCAGGAGCTCTTCAAATGTAGATCTGTGGAAGAGAAAGATGTCTTGCAAGATTCATGGCAGAGACGTGAGCAGTCACAGATTCAGGGATTTAGATGCTCATGAGCCAACAGCCAGAGTTTGAATGATGCTGGAGCAAGGTGATACCACCTGGAAGCCACAAGGGTCTCCAGGCTCAAGGTTCTGTAGCTTCCCAAAATAGTGTTCCCTCTATGGGACAGCTGCAACTACTCCATGGCCTCTCTCTACCCTGCAGGTGCACAATGTCCTTTGTGGCTGAGGAAGGTAATAGTGGATCAATGTACCACTGTAAGAAACATGAATAGAAAGATCACTGAGAAGCTGAGGAAGACCTACATGAGCTGATGAAGAAGATCATAAGCAGAAGCAAGAGGGGGAAAAACAAAAATGGAATTTTGTGTGATTATAATAGCCAAGAAGGACCTGGAAGAAAAGAGAAGACACAGAGTTTCTAGTTTTTAATGCTCTGAAGCTAGGAATTGGTGGAGGTGGGATGCAAAATCGTGCTTTTGTATTTCTTGGCCCAATGTAACAGGGTGGAGTGAGGCTGCGTGACATACTGGTCAGAGAGCAGTACTTGGAGCCCTGCCAGAACCAGGAATCCCACCTCTCCCAATGTGCTGAAAGAGTGAGGGAGGGAGGGAGGGAGGGAGAGAGGAAGAAAAGAAATAAGGGAAGAAAGAAATGAAGAAGGGAGGAGAAGGAAGAAAAAAGAGGGAAAAAACAGGCAAGAAAAGGAGGACGGAAGTGAAAGAAAGGTGGAAGGAAACGAGGAAGAAGAGAGGAAGGAAAAAAGAGGAAGAAAGGAAGGAGAAGAAAGGAAGGAAGGAAGGGGGAAGGAAGGAAAGAACGAAGAAGAAAAAAAGAAAGAAGGGGAAGAAGGAAGAAACAAAAGCAAGAAGGAAAAAGGGAAGAAAAATTAAGAAAAAGTAAATCTTCCTTAAGTGACTTTATACAGACAAGAAGAAAAAAAATGCTAGTATACCATAGCATACTCCTGAAAATGAGACAAAAAACCCATTTCCTTTACACAGTCAACATCACCCCCAAAAGACCAATATGTAAGCAACTGAGTCTTTGGTATTTGGGGAAAATTAGAGGGCTCAGAACCTATAGAGCCCAACCCACAAAGAGGCCCACAACTTCACACCCAGGGAGGGCTCAGTTGGCCTGTACTTGAAGAGCTCTGATACAGAGCTCAGCCCTCCCCAGGGTGGGGCCTTCCTCAGTTACATGGTATTTCCTTCCATCAAACTAACATCTCCTTCTTTGGAGATTCCACATGTTTTTTCAGCTGGGTGAGCAGCTTCCTATCTCTCACTTCTCCAATCTACCCTTCATACAGCTCCCAAGATGATGTCCCTGAAGAAGAAGTCCAACCATCCAGCTCCTTACTGTCTTTTTTTTTAATTAAAGCTTTTTATTTGTATAACATATGTATGGGTAGTTCCTCAGCATTGATCTTTACAAAGCTTTCCATTACAAATTTTACCCTCAGTCCCCTCCCCTCCCCTAGATGGCAGGAAGATTGTTATCTTTTCCTGTCATTTTAGCCAATCTGACAGATGTGTAGTGGTACCTCAGAGTTGTCTTAATTTGCATTTCTCTGATCAATAGTGATTTGGAGCAACTTTTCATATAACAAGAGATGGTTTGAATTTCATCATCTGAAAATTGTCTGTTCATATCCCTTGACCACTTATCTATTGAAGAGTGGCTTGAATTCTTATATATATGAGACAATTCTCTATATTTTTTAGAAATGAGGCCTTTATCAGAACCATTAAATGTAAAGATGATTTCCCAATTTGATGCTTCAAAAGGCCATCAAACCCTCTGGTGAATCTTATTAATCTTGGTAGTTGCATTTATCAAGGAATCTTATCTGAATAACATCTGCAGAAAAGAAATTTGGTGGAGGAAAGCTCTAAGAGCAGCTACATGGTACAGTGAGCAGAGTGCTAAACCTGGAATCAGGAAGACCTGAGTTCAAATTTAGCCTCAGATACTTACTAGCTGTGTGACCCTGGAAAAGTCACTTAACTTCTGCCTCAGTTTCCTCAACTGTAAAAGGGGGATAATAATAGCCTTTGCTTCATAGGGTTGTTGTGGGGATCAGATTTGCTAAGTGCTTAGCACAATGCTAAACATTTATTTCTCCCGCCTCACCTTCACCTTTTTCGAAGGTGGAATTTTGCTCGATGCATACAGGTGATGCCTGTGGGTCAGCTGACCGAAAATGTTGGGGTCAGTTGCTAAGAGGTCCCTCTTCTCTCATATTCCTCATCTCACATCACTCAGATTTTTTTCCTCCACTACCTCCTTCTTTGCCTTGTGTAACAAGATGAGGTGACCCTTCTCCTTGCCAAGGCAAATCTCTTTATATGGATGAGCCTATTCAACCTTGCCTTCTTCATCCAATGGCTTCTTCAATATCTTCCTGTTTCCCTACTACCTCCAAATATACCCAACGTCTTCCCCATCCTCAAGAAGCCTTTACTTGATCCATTCTTCTCTGCTAGCTCTCAACCTCTCCTCTCTTTTTGTGGCTATTCTCCTTGGTAAGGTCATCTGCAATCTGGGCTCCCACTTCCTCTCATCTCTCTCTTCTAAACCCTCTTTATTCTGACTTCATACCTCATCATTCCACTGAAACTGCTCTCCTTCGAGTTAGCCATGATCTCATTGGCAAATCCAATGACCATGATTCTCATTTTCCTTGACTTCTTCACAGCCTTCTCCTGGCTTCTTTTTCCTCTCCAGACTTTTGTGATACAGCTCATTCCTGGTTCTTCTCCTACCCGCCTAAGTGCTCCTCTTCTGTCTCTTTTAATGGTTCTTTTCCCAGGTCACAGCCACTCTCCACAGGTGTCCCCAGAGGGTGGGAGGCAGCTAGGTGATAGTGTGGAAGACTGGAAGATCTGAGTTCAAATTGGCTATGTGATCCTGGGCAAGTAACTTAACCTGTCTGCCTCAGCTTTCTCAATTGTAAAATAAAGATAATAACATCTTGAAGGGTGTTGTGAAGATCAAATAAGATAATATTTGTAAAGTGCTTAACATAGTACCTGGCACATAGTAGGCACTTAATAAATGCTTATTCCCTCCTTGGCACTCTCCCTCCCTCTCTCCCTTTTTCCTTCCCTCCCTCTCCTCCCCTCTCATGTTTAACCAGATCACATCACCTTCCAAGGTTTAATTCTGCCCTCTCTCCAAGTGATTTTCAGATGTATTTGCCTCGCTCTAACCTCTTACTTCATAATTTAGTTGTACCAACTATCAGTTGCTATCCTAAGCTGGTTGTCCTACAGATGGCTCAAATTCAGCATGCCCCAGAAGAGAATTCATCTCTGCCACTCCCCACAAGTCTTCCTTCTTCTCAATTTCCTTATTCCATTCCGGGGCACCACCATTCTCCCTGTCATTCAGACTCTCCAGCTCAGTGTCATCTTTGACTCTCCACAAAGCCAATCTGTGGCCAAGCCTGTTTCCAAACATTTCTCATTTACTTCCTCTGATGCTGTAACCCCTCTGGTGCAGATCCTCATCACTTCCTGCCGGGACTATTGCAATAGCTGCTGGTGGGGCTGCCTGCCACCAGCCTCTACTCACCCCATCCTCTAGCCATTCAGCCTCTAAAAGGATTTTCTTAAAGTACAGGCCCAACCTTGTCACTCCTTTCACTCACTAAATTTCCCAGATTTACCTTCCATCACCTCCCACTTACTCTGTGACTTGGGGATTTGGGTAACAAGCTGCTCTATCTCTTCTCTGTGTCATTTAACCGCCTGTCCTCCACATCCAGAATGTTCTCCCTTGTCACCTCTGCCTCCTGGCTTCCTTCAGAATTCATCTCAAATCATGCCTTCAGCAAGCGGTCTTTCCCAGTCTTCCTCACTGCTAGTACCTTCCCTCTGACATCACTTGTACATAGGTTGCCTGCATGCCCCTTATTAGACTGGGAGCTCCTTGAGGGGAGGGCAGGGATCCGATTTGGCTGTTCTTCGTATCTTCAGTGCTCAGCACAATGTCTGGCACGTAGCCAACCCCTACTAAATGTTTGTCAACTGACTGAGAAAGGCACAAATGAATCCATTCATACAAAAATATTACTAGCGGCTCTTTACGTAGTGACAAAGAACTGCAAAGTGAGGAAATGTCCATCAGTTGGGGAATGGCTGAACAAATGATGGTAGATGACTGTACCAGAATATTATCATGCCATGTCATACCAGTGAGAAAGTGAGTGAAGTGAGCACAACTGGAAGAACAGTTTTGACAATTAAAAACAACATTGTAAAGACAAAGAACTGGAAAGACTTAAAATAGCCAATCAATGGAGCGAATAACCATGATTCCAGAGGACTTGGTGACAAGCACAATGTCCTCTTCCTGACAGGGGGGGGGGTAACAATAATAATAGTACCTAGCATTTATATATCACTATGTGCCAGGAACTATTCTTGTTCAGTCATTTCTGTCATGTCTAATTCTCTGTGACCCATTTGAGGTTTTCTGGGCAGAGATGCTGGAGTAGTTTGCCATCTTCTTCTTTGGCTCATGATAAGGAAATAGATGGGGAAACTGAGGCAAATAGGGCTAAATAACTTGCCTAGGGTCACATAGCTAAGAAGTGTCTGAGACAAGATTTAAAATCATAAAGATGAGTCTCCCTACCCTCACATCTGGTGCTCTATCCACTATACTGCTTAGCTGCCTCCAGCACTGTACTAAGCACTTTACAAATATCATCTCATTTGATTCTCACAACAACCTTGTGAAGGAGGTGCTATTATTATCCCTATTTTATAGTTGAGGAAACTGAGGTAGACAAAGCTTAAGTGACTTGTCAAGCATCACACAGCTAGTAAGTGTCTAAGACTGTCTTTGAACTGAGGTTTTCCTGACTTCTGGGCCCAGCATTCTATACAATGGGATAAGGTTAGCAATTAAAAAAATACAAGTAAGAAAGCAGGTCATTGGTGCATTTAAAAATCACAGAACAGAACCTAAGGAAAGTTGGTCAGAGACATAGACAAGCAGGATAGTTTTGAACTCTGAATTTGTTATCTATTCACAGGAAAAGCAATTTACCTGGCACATGTTTGGGAGTGTGCATGTGATCTCTTTTTTGCTTTATTTGCTGAATTCATAATGAAAAATAGCCTTTTAAAATGATTTGAATCTGGTTCTCTCTTGAAGATGCTGTATCTCTGGCCACCTTCCAGAGTAAAGGTTGCTACTTTGTTCATCCCTTTCAACCAGGGTACACTGGTAATTATTTAACAAACAGTTAGATCTCCAAGGCAAACACAAAGCATGCAGGACTCTCTTTTATGCTGAATCTGCATGATTAATATTTGCTCCATCACTCTCTTAAGCCTGGGCAATCAAGAACACAATCTATTGGAGCCTATTTTGTAGTGTTCCTGATTTCTGAGCAGTGATTGCTCATGCTGAAAATGGTATTTTTGAGCTGGGTCCATTACACACCTGCCTAACAGGTCAGGAAGAGGAGTCAATAGATGACACCACACTTGCCATTGCTCTTTCTATCCTTTTCCTCTGTAGTTATTGCTTTGTCACCCATCCTTCTTGAAGGTGTGCTCCATTTTGCTTTGTCCCACTATCCAAACGCTTGTTGCTGCTATCTACAGTTATCCCTTCCATTTTGGGGGTTAGGGATGTGGTGCCCCTGTGATCTGGAAAATCCAAGTACAATTTTTTGGCCCTCCCTTCATACCAGAGAAGTCTGAATTTTTTTTCTTTTATAGGGCATTTACCTTCTTTTAAAATTTGGGTTAAGAATTTGGTCATAGCAACTCTGAGATACAACTACATACCTCTCAGATTGGCTAAGATGACAGGAAAAGATAATGATGAGTGTTGGAGGGGATGTGGGAAAACTGGGCACTGATACATTGTTGGTGGAACTGTGAACAGATCCAACCATTCTGGTGAGCAATTTGGAACTATGCTCAAAAAGTTATCAAACCGTGCATACCCTTTGATCCAGCAGTGTTTCTGGGAAAGGGCCCCACATGTGCAAAAATGTTTGTGGCAGCCCTTTTTGTAGTGGCTAGAAACTGGAAACTGAACAGATGCCCATCAGTTGGAGAGTGGCTGAATAAATTATGGTATATGAATGTTATGGAATATTATTGCTCTGTAAGAAACGACCAGCAGGATGATTTCAGAGAGGCCTAGAGAGACTTGCATGAACTGGTGCTAAGAAAAATATTCAGAACCAGGAGATCATTATACACAGCAACAACAAGACTATACGATGATCGATTCTGATGGACATAGCTCTCTTCAACAATGAGATGATTCAAACCAGTTCTAATTGTTCAGTGATGAAGAGAACCATCTACACCCAGCTAGAGTACCATGGGAACTGAGTGTGGTTCATAACATGACATTTTCACTCTTTTTGTTGTTGTTTGCTTGTATTTTATTTTGCTTCTCTCTTTTTGTTCTGGTTTGATCTGATTTTTCTTGTGCGGCAAGATAATTGTATAAATATGTATACATATATGGATTTAATATATCTTCCTATCATATTTAACATAAATTTAACATTTACCTTGCCATCTAGGGGATGGTGTGGAGGAAAGGGTGAAAAAATCAGAACACAAAGTTATGCAAGGGCTAATGTTGAAGGATTGTCCACACATGTTTTGAAAAATAAAAAGCTTTAATAAAGAAAAAAAAAGAATTTGTTCATAGGCTCTGTGCTGTCTGCTAGCCTTCACATGTCATTTGTGGCTTCCTTAAAACTCTCTCAAAATTGTTGTTGCATTTCTTATGGTGACCCATGATATATTGAAACTATGATGGGAAAAGTCTTGGTATGGAAGGGATAACTGTATTGGTTTCAGGCTATTCTCTCTCTTTTCTTAAAAAGTAACTGGCTCACAGCCTCCCTCTCCATGCCATACCTGGATGATTTTAGCATTCATATTGCTGTCCATTTAAACACTCCATCTTCCCAGTTCAGTAACCTTCTCAGCTTCCATGAGCAACAGCACCCCACCTCCCTTAACCATGACCATCGCTCAAAATCTTTCCAGGATTCCCTTCTCTACTTAGAATCTGTTATTCCTCAGGCTTTCTCCTCCTAAACCTATTCTTCATCCTCGACATTTCCTAAAGGTCCCCTCCCCTTTATTCATATCATCTTTGCCCTAGCCTCACTTTCCTTCCTTTACTATGATCATCTTATATTTGACCAGTCTAACAATGTAGCATATTCCACATTTGAATTCATTGTCCCCTTGTCCTCCTGCTATTCATAGGCTATCACCCCTGTGATCCTACTAGAACCAGTGTCATCCTCACTACCTGCTTTCTCTGATGCTATTCTCAAATGCTGCTGGAGAAAGTCACCCAATCATGCTGCCTGGGTCCATAAAAATTTCCTATCATTCAGTCTCAGGAGGGCTCTTGATGATACCTACAAATACTTTGTTTCTTTCTTGATTCACTCTCTGTCACAAGTGTCCTTTCTGTTCCAAACCTTTCTCTGTCTCATTAAACCCCAAACACTATTTTCACACCCTCCCCTCTCTCATGATGACTTCAACCACTTACTTTACTTAGAAAATCAAAGCCAACTGCCTTGAGCATCTTCTTCCTCTATGATGTCCCCAGTTTTTTCTTACTTTGTTCCAGTCTCTGAAGAAGTGGTCATTTTTGACAAAGCCAATATTTTCACTTGTGCCCTTAACGCACTACCCTTCCTTCACCCCCATTTTCTCTAGGAGCTTGCCCAATCAATCATTTCCTCTCTCACACTAAATTAGGGACAGTCACTGCAGCAGTTAGAATGAGGGCTCTCAATGTCAGTCCCAGAAGTTTTCAAATGTGAAGACTTGATTAGTTTTTCCCCACCCATTTTCATTCCTACTTTTCATGGAAAAGGCCTCTTCAAATTAATGATTAAGTAGTAACTCAGCATCCATGCTGGGGAAGGGAAAAAAAGGAGAAACCCCCCCTCAAGACTTAGATGTATAAATGAGATCTATTAAAGGGTATTCTATAGATCCAGCCAAGGCTCTCTCAGAAGGGCTGGAGATGGGGTGTGTGTTTGGGGGGGAAGGGGGTTCTGCAGTTTTCCAAGTCTGTATCCAGATTGGGGTGATGATGTGGCAATTCCCAAAATGGCTTCTCAACTTTCCTTTTTCGTACAGTTAAACTCCCATCCAACATATGCTAAGGATGGTCCCTATATTTATAAAAGCCTTGGATAAAGAGCTCAGCAAATTTGCAGGTGACACCAAGCTAGAAGGGAGCACTAACAGAAGATGCTCGAGTCAGGATCCAGAAATATCTTGATTGGCCAGAGCCTTGGACGGGATCTAACAAGATGAAAATTAGTCAGGATAAAAGCAAAATCTGGCCCTTGAGCACAAAGAAATCAGTGTCCCAAGTATAAGATTGGGGAGGCGTGGATGGACATTGGTAGTTCTATTAAAAATCTAGAGGTTTTAGTGACTGCAAGCTCAGTGTTCTGTCAGCCATGTGATGTGGAAGTCAAAAATACTTGATGCAATCTTAGCTTGTGTTAGGGAGGGGCTGAGCTTCTAGAAACAGGGAAGGGACTGTTCCACCGTCCTTTGATCTTGTCAGACCTCATCTGAAATTCTGTGGTCAGTTCTGGGCTTAATAGGGACATTGGTAAGCTGGGGGAGTGGCCAGAGGAAGGCAGGAAGGGGAGAGAAGAATCAAGAGGATGGTGAAAGCTGTCTGCAAGTATCTGAAGGACTGTTGGGTGGAGGAGGGGCCAGACCTATTCTCCTTGGCCTAGAGGACGGCACTAGGAGCAAGAAGGGAGGAGGTACCAAGGAGCAAATTTTGACTTGATGTCAGGAAAAGCTTCTTGATTGCTAGTTTTCCCAAGGTGGGATGGAGGGATTCCTCCTCATTGGAGGTCTTTACGCAAAGGTTGAATGACCGTCCAATAGATATGTTATAACAGGGATCCCTTTTATATGGGCTGGACTACTTGGCAGCTGAGGTCCTTGTCAACTCTTCAATTTTGGAATCTGGGATGTGACAGTCAGATCACTTTGCCATCGGTGTCGACGATAGACAGTAGTTTGGAGAGATTTGAAACAGAAATACCAGTTTGGAGACAGTTACAACAATCTAGGCTAGAGAAGGTGAGGGCCTGAACTAAGGGAGAAGAAGTGTGAGTGGAAAGGAGGGATACAAAAGATATTGTAAAGGTAGAAATGCAAAGTTTTGGCAACTCATTGGCTATGTGCAGTGAAGAAGAGTTGGAGGAGTATAGGGTAATGTCAAGATTACAAACCTGAGAGACTGGAAGAATGATGGTGCCTTAGACATAAATAGGAAAGTTTGGAGAGGGATTGGAGGGAGAGATTATTCACATATCTATAAGAAGTCTCATATTTTATATCCCCCATGGCTTTTTAGAGCTTCCCCCCTCCTACTGGCTCCCATCCTTCCTGGCAATGTAGCTTTAAGATGGAGAATACTGTGCTTTGCCACTGAAGCATCTGCAGTAGTCATCACCACCTTTTTATTCACCTTCTTTTCCTTGTTCTTTTCCATATCCTTTGCTTTCTAGTTTTTGTTCATCCTCCTTTTTCTTCCCTTGTCCCTCCTTTTCTTTTTCTCCTCTAACGTGTAAAGGAGAGAATGACTTTCAGGGCTTCAGGTGACTTCTGCCTGGGTCTTACAGTTGAGGTTCCCATTAGCCTATACTCCTTCTTGGGGGTCATAAGCACCCTGTATTTACTTGGATTCTTATTTGTGACACTGATGGACTGAGAAAATAGTCAACATGGAAAAAATGAGAAGGCTAAAGGCATCTACCTGAAAGTCCACAGTGATGACAAAGGCATCTTCCTTATTTCCAGTTCTCTCTCCACTGACTCCCCTCCCTTAGTTCTTCTGGGAGGCAGCACTGTCCTGTGTCTCTAGAATTATTGTTAATACTGCAAGTCACACTTTCCCTGGCTTCTAGATCCCCTCACTTTTTAGAGCCCCCTCCAAAGATCTCATCGGCCTAGAAGAGAGACAAAAAGGTATCAATAGCCAGCAATTAGGCTCCCTGAAACTTCAAATGAGACTCCTTTACATCAAAACATCTGTGAGTTGGTTTTTTACAAACTTACCCATGCAAAAGGAGCTGGATAATGAGGTATGAAACTCACTGTAAAAATGTGGCCAGACCAGTTGATCCTTTTATAAGGTGTGAATGAGTCCCTTGAGGCATTGAGAAAGGAAGCCTAGAATGAAGAATGCTAGACCCTGCCTTGCTGGGGGACTTTTAAAAATCAGAAAGGAGGGGCAGCTAGGTGGTGCAGTGGATAGAGCACCAGCCCTGAAGTCAGGAGGACCTGAATTCAAATCTGATCTCAGACACTTAACACTTCCTAACTGTGTGACCCTGGGCAAGTCACTTAACCCCAATTGCCTCAGGAAAAAAATCAGCAAGGAGATAAGACTCAAAGAGAAGTAGGAACCCCACCCTGGAATTGGGAGAACAGAAGGGTAGATAGAGGTAATAGCCAGAGACAGAGACGAACAGATACACACACACACACACACACACACACACACACACAGGGAAGGGGGAGCATTTGGGGGAGCCATAGGGCACAAGACGCCTGGCCCATCCTGATCCTCATCCTGATCTTGATGATCCCATCCACGCAAATCATGTCACCTCTGCCTGCTTCAACTTCCTCAACTGTAAAGTAGGAATGATAATAATAGAACCTACCATTGGTTGTGGGGAGCAAATGAGATAATATATAAAACATGTTTTGCAAACCTTAATATGTTCTATTGTGAACTGGATGTAAGATGTTTCTGGATAAAAGCTGTGCTGCTGAAATCCCCACCCCCACTCCCACTGGACTACAAACCAGAAACATTAATTATGTGACTCCTTTTGCCCCTAAAGCCTCTTTGTCATGAAGCCTTTTGTTCAAGGCAGTTTTTCTTTTAATTGTTTTAAATGTCTACTTTGTCTTTATGAACATTTCCCAGCTAGGGTGTCCTTACTGGGAATGCCATTTCGAGAATGCAACTGAAGGGGCGGGGGAAACATCCCCAGAGAAGAGATGGAGATAGATTTAACACTGAAGTGCTTTGCCAGAAGTACCCTCCCTGGCTGGGGGCTCACAGCCAATTAAAGACTAAAGAGAATGACTGAATTTTTGGAACTGCTTGGGCAATGATTCTGTAGTAGGGTGAGGAGCAAATAATTGATTGAACCAATAACACTGATCACAACCCCCAACTCACCAATGCTACACAAAGGACAAGAGGATGTCAGAGCAAAAAGGGAACTCAGAAATCATCTAGACCCTTTACTTAATAGAAGAAGAAACTGAACTCTGGTAATGGAAAGTAATTTGTACCAGTTCACACACCAAGCTAATGCAAAAGATAGATGACGGCCCAGATCTCTTGATTCTCAGTCTATGCTCTTTTTAATCCCTCATATGAACTTTCCCCTTTCTAATTCATCCTCCACACAGATACCAAAGTGATTTTTATGTAATTTTTAAAATTAAAGCTTTTTATTTTCAAAATATACGCATGGATAATTTTCAACATTGATCCCTATAAAACCATGTTTTAATTTTTCCCTTCCCTTCCCTCACTTCCTTCCCGTTGGCAAGTGATCCAATATATGTTGAATATGTACAATTCCTCTATACGTATTTCCACAAATATCATGCTGCACCGGAAAAATCAGATCAAAAAGAAAAAATTGAGAAAGAAAACAAAATGCAAGCAAACAACAAAAAGAGTGAAAATACTATACTGTGGTCCATATTCAGTTCCCATTGTCCTCTCTATGGGTGTAGATGGCTCTCTTCATCACAAGACCATTGGAACTGGCCCAAATCATCTCACTGTTGACAAGAGTCGTGTCCATCAGAATTGTTTTTAATTTACTGATCTTTTATTTTTACATTACCTTAGTTCTCCAGTATAATTTCCCCTCATCTTTTTTGGAAAGCCATCTATTACAATGAAGGATTTTTTTTTTATTAAAGCTTTTTCTTTTCAAAACAAATGCATGGATAATTTTTCAACATTGACTCTTGCAAAACATTGTGTTCCAAATTTTCCCTTCCTTCCCCCACCTCCTCCCCTAGATGACAAGTAATCCAATAAATGTCAAACATGTTAAAATATATATTAAATCCAATATATGTATATATATTTATGCAATTATCTTGCTGCACAAGAAAAATCAGATCAAAAAGGAAAAAATGCAAAAGAAAACAAAATGCAAGCAAACAACAACAAAAAGAGTGAGAATGTTGTGTTGTGATCCACACTCAGTCCCCACAGTCCCCTCTCTGGGTGTAGATAGCTCTCTTCATCACAAGATCATTGGAAATGGCCTCAGTCATCTCACTGTTGGGTCCATCAGAACTGATCATCATATAATCTTGCTGTTGCCATGTATAATGATCTCCTGGTTCTGCTCATTTCACTCAGCATCAGTTCATGCAAGTCTCTCCAGTCCTCTCTGAAATCATCCTGTTGGTCATTTCTTACAGAACAATAATATTCCATAACATTCATAGACCATAACTTATTCAGCCACTCTCCAATTGATGGGCATCCATTCAGTTTCCAGTTTCTAGCCACTGCAAAAAGGGCTGCCACAAACATTTTTGCACATGTGGGTCCCTTTTGCTCCTTTATGATCTCTTTGGGATATAAGCCCAGTATAAACACTGCTGGATCAAAGGGTATGCACAGTTTGATAACTCTTTGGGTGTAGTTCCAGATTGCTCTCCAGAATGGTTGGATCCATTCACAGTTCCACCAATAATGTATCAGTGTCCCAGTTTTCCCACATCCCCTACAACATTCATCATTATCTTTTCCTGTCATCTTAGCCAATCTGACAGGTGTGTAGTGGTACCTCAGAGTTGTCTTAATTTGCATTTCTCTGATCAATAGTGATTTAGAGCACCTTTTCATGTGATTAGAAAAAGTTTCAATTTCTTCATCTGAAAATTTTCTGTTCATATCCTTTGACCATTTATCAATTGGAGAATGGCTTGAAGTCTTATAAATTTGAGTTACTTCTCTATATGTTTTAAATGAGGCCTTTATCAAAACCTTTGAATGTAATTGCTCATTTTTTCAAAGGTTGAGGTCTACTTTTAGGGCAAAGAGGAGATTGTCCAAGTTTCCTCCTCTACAAGTGAAAATGGCTTTACTGGGTCAGTGCTGACTAATTTCCAGTGATGGGTGGATGTGGCCGAGTTCTGCCTTAATCGGGATTCAGGGGCTAACTATTTGCCTTTTGTATTTATGTTGGATGTCTTACAGCTAATTTGCTGATCTACTTGCAACCAGGACAGAGTAGCCAACACTACAGTAGATTCCTCTCATTATATTCCTGGCACCCAGGACGCCACACCATTCTGGTCTGCACTGTGCCTGTGCTCAGCCCCTTCCTCTGTGCCTGATTGAAACAGACTTTTTATGAAGTTCTTCCACAATATCTTCTGCTAGAAATTTGTTACGTTTAAAATATATGTGGGTTCTGTCACTCCAAAACCATTTCAGAGGCTTGATCTGAGGGAGATCTGGGAGAGCTCAGATAAAGATGTGCCTCCTCTCTGCCATCTTGGCTCCACCCCCAAAGCAATTTTCTTAAAGCATAGGTCTAACCATCTTACTCCCCTGCTCAAGAATATTTAGTGCTCCCTCTTGACTAGAATCAAATACAAATTTCTCAACCTGGTGTTTAGATTGACTCCTACCTACTTCTCTAGACTTATCTTCCATAACTTCTCTTCATCTACTCTCCATTCCAGAGATACTAGACTACTTGCTGCTTGCTCCCTGAACTTGGCATTCCATTTCCTGCCTCCACACTTTTATATAAGTTGCCCTTTATGTCTGAACTGCATGACTTCTTTACTTCTATGTTTTAGACTCCTTAGCTTTCTTCCCGCTGGGTGCCACCTCCTCTGGGAAGCCTTTCCAGATTCCTATACTTGGTTGGGCTTTCTCCTTTCTCAAATCATCTCATAATTTTTTTGTAGTTATTCAGTCATTTTTCAGTCATGTCCAACTTTTCATGATCCCTTTTAGGGTTTTCTTTACAGAGATACTGGCCCATTTCCTTCTCATTATTGTGCTTATTGGCAAAGATACTGGAGTGGTTTGCCATTTCTTTCTCCAGTAGATTCAGGCAAACATAGGTTATTGACTAAATTTGGATTCAGGTCTTCTCGATTCCTGGAGGTAGCTAGGTGGCTTAGTGGATAGAGCACTGGGCCTCAAGTCAGGAAGACCTGAATTCAAATGCAGCCTCAGGAACTTCCTAACTGTATGACCTAGACAAGTCATTGGATTTCTGTTGGCTTCACTTTTTCCATCTGCAAAGTGGGGATTTTAATATGATAATAATAATAACCTCACAGAGTTGTCATGAGTATCAAATGAGAAAATAATTACAAAATGCCTGGTACATAATAATCATTATATAAATGCAAGTATTTATTATGATTATTCCTGGGACTGCCAGCTATGGAGAGGAAGAAATAAAATCTCCTTCTTATATATGTTCAAATCATGGTACTGTGCTTTCCCCATCAAAACTCTGAGAAACCCAAGAGACAAACTTTCTCCCATCCCCTTTCAGTTTGAGGTGACCCTGCCTTTAGAGCAAAGCCATCTGAAGTTTCCATGCCACTGAAACCTCAGCAGCTGGCTCCAATTAAGCCATTTCTCTTCATTAGAACTCTAGTTTAATTCACTGTGAATAAATAAGCAAGGAAGGACTCAGCCATTGCCTTGCCCAGTATATCAGGGGGTGGGGAATGGGGAAGAGGAGAGGCCAGTGGGTGGAGATTGTGTGAAATGGCACATTGGGCTGGGAAAGGTACAAAAGCCTCAAATAATACAGTACCTACCATGTCTCCTAGCTGGGATTGGGAAATGTTGCTTTGGAGTGAGATGTAGCCAAGATGGGGGGAGGGGTCATAGATGAGGATTGGCCAAATATGGCCAATGCTGGAGTAACATCAGTCAGTTAATAAGCATTTATTAAGCATTTACTATGTGCTAAGCCCTTCTATATGTTGGAGAATTACAGAAAGGGAAACCAACACCGCCAATCCCTTATAGTTCGAATGAGACTGAGATGACAGGTAAAGATCTATGGAAGTTATATCAAAAGTCTATAACCCAAAAAAACCCCTCTGTCATTAGGTCATGAAGACAGAGGAAGGAGAAGGGGCTGGCCCTAAAGTTGTAGGAGATCTGGATATTTCTTCTTGGCTTTATCCTAAAAGCTTTCCACCCACTAGGACTTCCAGGTAGCTTCCTCAGAAATTTTCATACCCCTCTCCCCTGTGACTATGAAAGCAACATTGAAGGAGGAAAAGAAAAGAAGAGAGATGTAGCATCCTCCCAAGGGCTTCCTAAACTGTCTACAATCTCCTTCTTTTAGGTGGATTTGTACCCCACCCATATTCAGGGGGAAGAGGCTGCAGAATTCTCACTGGCCATCCACAGGGTCTGAAATTACCCCCAATGAACCTCCTGTTGGGGGGAGGGGTATTTTCCTCTGTAAGATCCTAGAGCTAGAGCTGGAAGAGACTTCAGCAGGCAAGCCCTAGCATCTCATTTTAGAGAGGCATAAGCCAAGACTCAGAAAAATTAAACAATGTGCCCAAGGTTGCAGAGCAACAGAGTCTGAATTGAACCCAGATTCTGTGCCTCCAGATCCAGGACTTTTTCCACAGTGGGGTTGAGAGTGATTAATAAGTGGTGATAGTTGTGGAAACTTGCCCAGGGAAAGAGCCGAAGGCCATGGAAATCTCCTCTTGCTTATTCTCTCCTTGTTATTCTCTCTGTAGCTGGGAATGGAGGCTAAGCAGCAGGTAAAATGGGAGAGATTGAATTTTGCACTCAGCCAGAGTAAAAGGGGAGCCTGAGGCTTGTGTGCCCAAGCCTGACTCTCTGCCTATAGCTCCTTCTCTCCCCAGAGCTTTATCATCAGAGGTGGTTGATGTGTTTGCCTTCACAGAGGCAGGAGGATGGATGAAATGACCTAATGGGGGGGAGGGAGAGAAGGTATGAAATGGCCTCCAGAGGTGCCCTTCACCTCCAAAGGACCCAACAATGATTCCCTGGTCTCATGAAAAAGGTTGTTTAAGGTATGGAAAGGGAGGGGAAAAAGGAGGCACTGGTTCAGGGTTGAAGGAATATTCCTCTGGCTCTATTGGACTGGGTGGAGTGGGGTGACTTTCTTCCAGAGCACACAAGGTCTAGTCTCTTCCTGGAAAGGCGATCTCAGCAGTGGAGGATTAGGGGCGGGAGAGGCAGAAGAGGAGGGAGGTGTGAGGCTGTCCTGTCTTGGTGGCTTCTCTCACCAAATTCCCCAACCTTTGGAAAGATCCACAGAGAAAACCCACAAGAACTTGGAAGCCTCGGAAGGCTTGTGCTTGAAATGAATATAGCACCTGTGTTGTGAGCATTGTAGACCCAAGAAGAAGTTATCCCACAGTTGACCAGTTGGTGATGTTTCTGGAGCTTGGATGACTGGGACTGGATTTTTTTTTGAGGTTTCTGAGAAAAACTGCAAGCTGAAATGAACAGCCATTCTTATTTCCCACTCTGCAAGAGGTAACACAGGTAAGGTCCAGTAATTGGCTGGACCTTCCAGTGATTGCTCCCCTACCCCTTCCTCTGTGATGAGTTCTGATTGCATTTAATAATAATTAGAAGCTAAGAAGTGACCCTTTTTTCTTCCTTATCCCTTCCCCTCTTCCCCTTACTGATGGGGAAATTTTGGAGAAATTCTATAACAGCCAGAGGGAACTTTGCATTTTCCCCTTACCTGTTAAAGAAGGATTGGTACAAAAGGAGTCTATGTTCAGCTGGTGGATGATTTCTTTTCTCTTTAGAGAAGAGCCAAACTCTGGAAAGGAGCTGTTCCTATTCTCCCTTGCTGGCATCTTGAGCAGCTGTTTCCTTACCAATGATTTGTTCTTCAATTTTTTTTTTTGCTTTTTTGTTGAGACAATTGGGGTTAAGTGACTTGCCCAGGGTCACACAGCTAGGAAGTGTCTGAGACCAGATTTGAACTCAGGTCCTCCTGACTTCAGGGCTGGTGCTCTAACCACTGCGCCACCTAGCTGCCCCCTGTTCTTCAATTTTTTACAATTACTGGTGCTACATGTGAATCCGTCTCCCCTCCTTTATGTAAAAGAATATCCAGTAACCACTAAATCCTTGTTTGGTACAAATAATGTTGGCACAGGTGGACATTTAAGAAGAGGTTTGGATCTCTGCAGAGGAATGGGGTTCACATTCCCAACTTATCAGGACACAGGGATGAGGGGAGAAAGAGCAGAGGTTGATTCCATTTGGAAGTCCCCAAAACAATAGAGGTATAAAAAAAATCAGTGGATCCTGAGGATAGCACAAGAGTCTAAAAACAGAAGACGTATAAGGAGAGAGAACAATAATATGTACCTATGCTCCTAGATATCATAGAGATAAGCCCTTATGGCAAAAGTAAGCTGAATCTGGGAAAGGAGAACCTGTACTGCCCATATTATATTTACTGATTAAACCTCCTACTACAAGGGTAATCTTCCTGAAATCCTTCAGTTCTTGTTACATACCTTCCTATTGAAGGGGAGCCTGTGCCTAGAGTGGGAATTGTAGCATATAACTTTTTTCTTGGTTGCTTTTGTCTTTGTCTAGACTACCTTTTAAGAGGAAATGAACTTGATGCCAAGATAAGTTTTAAAAGGACAAAGGGAAACAATTGTAGATAGCACTGCTCAGCAATTCTTAACCTAGGGTCCATGAAATTTCTTTCAAAAAATATTTGACAGAGTGCCAGCCCTGAAATCAGGAGTACCTCAGTTCAAATCTGGCCTCAGACATTTAACACTTCCTAGCTGTGTGACCCTGGGAAAGTCATTTAATCCCAATTGCCTCAGGAAAAAAAGATATTTGATAACCGTATTTTAATATATTTGGATTCCTTGTTATCCTATGTATTTTATTTATACATTTAAAAACATTATAGAAGTCTATAGACTTCACCAGTCTAGCAAAATAGGCTTTTTGAGCAAAAAGGTTAAAACCCTGTGGCTTAGGGCAAGCTGAAATATTATAATTTTTTTGGCCTGAACTCCTTCCATCCCCATCCTTGAAAAACATAGTACTAAACACCTAGAGAAAACAGTAGCAGGACCCCAGAAAATATAGATGAGGATCAAACAAGACCCCAACATTCTCTCCAGATGTGCAGAGGACCTCATTCTAACACAAATCCCTGATTTAGGAGGTTAGGTGGGAAAAATGAATAAATAAATAAAAAATGTCATCCATGATAAAGAGCTATTATGGAACCAGGAATGCCCAAGACAAAACCCAGAAGAAGCAAATAAATCTATAACATCCACAGGCAAAGTTTCAAAGGAAAAAAACACAGCTTACTGTGAGGCCAACAAAAGTGCCTGGGAGAAATGAAGTAAGTGTTAAAAATCATATTATAGATGAAATGAGATCTTTAGAGGAAAGAATTGAAAAAGAAATGAAAATGCCAGCAGAAAGACTTGAAAATAGTGTGTGTGTGAGGAGACAAGTATTGTGGTTTCTCAGAGACTATCTGCTAAAGTATGTGAAGCCCAAAATGACAGGAAAAGATAACGATGAATGTTGGAGGGGATGTGGGAAAACTGGGACACTAATACATTGTTGGTGGAACTGTGAACAGATCCAACCATTCTGGAGAGCAATTTGGAGCTATGATCAAAAAGTTGTCAAACTGTGCATACCCTTTACCCAGCAGTGTTTCTACTGGGCCTATATCCCAAAGAGATCTTAGAAGAGGGAAAGGGACCCACCTGTGCAAGAATGTTTGTGGAAGCCCTTTTTGTAGTGGCTAGAAACTGGAAAACTGAAGGGATGCCCATCAATTGGAGAGTGGCTGAATAAATTATGGTATATGAATGTTATGGAATATTATTGCTCTGTAAGAAACGACCAGCAGGACGATTTCAGAGAGGCCTGGAGAGACTTGCATGAACTGATGCTGAGTGAAACGAGCAGAACCAGGAGATCATCATACACAGCAACAACAGTATTACATGATGATCAATTCTGATGGACATGGCTCTCTGCAACAAAGAAATGTCTCAAACCAGTTCCAATTGTTCACTGAAGAAAACCATATACACCCAGAGAGAGGGATATGAAATATGGACCACAACGTAACATTTTCATGATCTCTATTGACATTTGCTTGTGTTGTGTTGCCTTTCTCTGATTATTTTTTTTTCTTGTAGATAGGATTTTTCTTGCATAACTTCTCAAGCATTTCAACATTATTAACATGTAGTGGACTTCCTGCCATTTAGGGGAGGGGAAGGGACTGGGGGTAAAATTTGTAATGGAAAGCTTTGTAAAGATCAATGCTGGGAGGGGCAGCTAGGTGGTGCAGTGGATAGAGCACCAGCCCTGAAGTCAGGAAGACCTGAGTTCAAATCTGGTCTCAGACACTTAACATGCCCTAGCTGTGTGACCCTGGGCAAGTCACTTAACCTCAATTGCTTCAGGAAAAAAAAAAAAAAGATCAATGCTGGGGAACTACCCATACATATGTTATACAAATAAAAAGCTTTAATAAAAAATAATAATAAAGTATGTGAAGCCCTAGGCCTCAGTTTCAAGGCCTAAGTTTCAGCTTCTTAGAAATCATCTAACTTTAGAATAATGAAACTTTTGCTTGCAATCCATAATCACTCCCCCTACAATATAGGGGAAAGTAACTGCAAGAGCCAATCAAGACAAAAGCTTTGCGTAAGGGGGTTTTGGGGGAGGGGTTGGGCAGTGTTTGACTATTTAACCTATGCTTTGCAGCTCCTAGTGGGCACTCCTCATTCTTGACTGTCCAGGACGGGGGACTGCCCGCTTCTCAAGAGATTCTAATAAACCTTTTACCTTTGAGAAGTCTCCAAGAATCAATTTTGCTTAGAGTCTCTGTACCCCACACAATAGTTTGGTACAAAATCTTACTCAAGGGACAGACTCCCTAAAAAGTAAAATGGGCCAGATAGAAATGAATGATTCCATGAGGCAACAAAGTCAAAAGACTGAAAAAATATAAGATATTTCACAAAAAACTCAAAACAAAGCAAAAAGCAACTGATCTGGAAAACAGGTTAAAGAAAAAACAACAACTCTAAGACTCATTGTAGTACTTTCAACTACTGTGTAATAATCTCAAGTAAAATAATGAAAAATAGGGAAAGAAAGGGGCTTTCCAATATATTATTATTATTATTATATTTACATAGCACTTAAAACTTTGTAGGGTACATTTATATATGTTAACTCATTTTGATCATCACAACAACCCTATGAGGTAATTGCTATTATTATCCTCTTTTTACTCATGAGGAAACTCAGGCAAAGAGAGGTTAAGTTACTTGTCCAGAATTACATTGCTACTAAGTTTCTGAAGCAGGAATAAAATTCAGGTGTTCTTGACTCCAAATCCCATATTCTGTTCATTGTACCACTTAGCCGCTTGATCTCACACTCCACTACAAAACAGTAATCGAAATTATAAGGGAAAGTGGAGTTTAAGATACAAAAGGCAAAAGACTTGTAATCAAGAATAACTTATCCAAGAAAACTGAGTACAATCCTATAGTAGGGAAGAGGGAAAGAAGAAAATGGATCTTTAATGACATAGAAGGCCTCCAAGCATTCCTTCAGACGATGCTCATCCCCTCCCTTCTTTCCATCCACTGTAATAGATCTTTTGTGCCTCTTCATGTGATCTAATTTACCCAGTTATACTTTTCCTTCCTTCTTCCAGTGCAATCCTTTTCCTACCCCTTAATGCCTTTTTCTTTAATATCATCACATCAAAGTCAACTTACACCCACACACTCTGTCTACATATGCCCCATCTAACTGCCCTAATAAAAAATGCAGATCTCAAGAGTTACAAGTATCATCTTCCCATATAGGGATGTAAACACTTTTAACCTTCAAATAATATATTTTTTTTTCTGGTTTACTTTTCTCTTTATGTTTCTCTTGAGTCCTGTGTTTATAGACCAAATTTTCTGTTTAATTCTGATATTTTTCAATAGAAATGAGTGAAAGTCCCCTACTTCACTGAAAATCCATCTCCTCCCCTGAAAGATGATGCTCAGTTTTGATGGGTAGTTAATTCTTGGTTGTAACCTCAGGTCCTTTGCCTTCTGGAATATGGTATCCCAGGCCCTCCAATACTTTCTTGTAGAAGCTCCCAGATCCTAGGTAATCCTGACTGTGACTCTTAAATTATTTTTTGTTTTGGGGGGCTTTTTCTGTTTGTTTTTTTTGGGGGGGCAGCCTGTGGTATCTTTAACTTGAGATTATAATTCTGGAGTTTTGCAATAATATTTCTTGGAGTTTTCCTTATGGTATAGCTTTCAGGAAGTGAAAGATGGATTCTTACAGTGAATATTTCACCCTCTGGTTCTAGTATATCAGGGCAGTTTTGCTTGATGATCTCTTGAAGAATGCTGTCTAGGCCCTTTTTTGGTTGCATCCTTCAGATAGTCTAATAATGTCTAAATTGTCTTTCCTGGGTCTGCTTTCCAGGTCAGCTGTTTTTCTAGTGATGTATTTTAAATTTTCTTCCATTTTAAAATTTGTTTTAGTTTGCTTGATTGATTCTTGATGTCTCATAAAGTCATTAGCTTCCATTTGCTCAGTTCTAGATTTTAATGTATAATTTTCTTCAGTTAGCTTTTGTTATCTCTTTTTCCATTTGATTAATTCTACTTTTAAAGGTGTTGCTTTCTTCAGCGGATTTTTATTTTGCCTTTGACCAATTATAATTTTTAAGCAATTGTTTTTCTTTTCCAAGCTGTTGAATCTCTCTTGCATATCTCTCATTTCTTTTCTCATTTTTTCTGTTTCTTATTTGATTTTTAAAAATTTTTATGAGCTCTTCCAAGAAGGCTCTTTGGATTTGAGATCAAGTCATAACCACCTTTGAGATTTCCCCTTTAGGCATTTTGTCTTCTTCTGAGTTGGTATTTTGGTCTTCCCTGTCACCGTAGTAGCTTTCTATGGTTAAGGTTCTTTTCTGTTTCTTGCTCATTTTCTTTCTCCCCCCCCCCACATTTTGTGACTTTTAAAATTGAGCTCTTTTCTTGGGGCACAGGGGTCATTGTACCAAGCTTCTTTGAGGCTTTGGCTTTGAGCATAGGGGCCCCTTGTGCTTGGTACCTTGTTCATAGCTTGGAGTAGCCTGACCTAGTACCACCTATTGTTGCCTGGTTCCCCAGGCTGGCAGTTTGCCTTCTGCACTGGGACTGGAGACTTTCCCAGTGGTCTGCTCTGCTACTGTTTTATTGAATCAGGACTGGGTCTGGGTTGCTGATCCACTGTGATTAAGATCCTTCCACTGGCTTTTTTGGACACCTAAGTGGGTAGTGCACTTCTTTCACTCCAGTGAGACTGACCTTTCTTAAAGTCCTTCCAACCTATCTTGAGCTGGAAAATTGCTTCATTCCATCTCTTAGTAGGCTCTCTTGTTCTAGACTCTGTTTAAATAATTGGTTTCATGTGGTTTTGGAAGAAAACTGGGAGAGCTTGTGCAGCTTCCTGGCTTCACTCCCCCATCTTGGCTCCACCTCCCACTTTCCCCATTCAAAGGACTTCCACGCATTCCTAGTGAAAAGACCAGAGCTGAAAAGAAACCTTAAAATGTAAAGACAATAGTCAAGAGACACATAAAAAGATAAACATATTTGAAGAACTGGAAGGGGCTGAAACTTTTACATCCTAATAGAGGGGAAAGAAAATGGTATTCCTCAGTCTCTAATATCATAAAGAATCATCAAGGAAGTAAAATGAGATGACAGATCTGAGAGTGGTTTTTAAATGTTCTGATGATATTTAAAGTAGAAATAAAGGTGAGGAAAAACATGAATACATTAAAGAAGAAAGAATGATAGAAATTAGTATAAGTTATGTAATCTAAATGTACAACTAGGCAGCCAAATCAAAAAGAGGGAGATTTTGGGGGAGCAGGTACCACTTGAAAATCATTTCATCTGAACCAGTCAAGGCAAATACATATGAATTTGGTGAATAAATGTATCCAAATTAATAGAAAAATAAGATGGAAGAGGGAGCAGAAGAAGAAAATAAGAGAAGAGTAGGCTAATGGAGAGATTAGCTATATGTAAACAAATTCTTAATCTCAGAGAGTAGATCATGGAAGAGCATATAAAAAAGCAAGAAATATATGCTAAGAACCTGTAATTGGAGAGAGGATTCTGGGAAGATGATGGAGTAGGTCAGAAAATTTCAAACTCTTTAAATTTCCCTCACAATAGGGGGCAGCTAGGTGGTGCAGTGGTTAGAGTACCAGCCCTGAAGTCAAGAGGACTTGAGTTCAAATATGGCCTCAGACACTTAACACTTCCTAGCTGTGTGACCCTGGGCAAATCACTTAACCCCAATTGCCCCATCAAAATAAATAAATAAATTTCCCTCACAAATAAGACAAAATTGAGCTTCAGAAAGGACAAAGAGCAATTAAAAACCAATAAGAGTCAGAACAGAACAATGGTCCTCCTGGGACAATCTAAGAAGATATGAAGAAAGATACCAGGATAGAGGTTTGGTCTCTGTGAAATGTAAACACCTTCAGGCTAGTTCCATTGAAACAGCAAGTGGTAAGCCCCGGGGTTACCCAGTTTGATAGATAGCCTTGGCTCCAGCCACAGGATTTTTCACCTCTCAGATAGTGTGGGAAGTCAGGGGTCTGAGTTGGAACGTCTGCTAATAAGGAATGCTAGGCTCAGTTCCAGAGAGGCAACCCTGACTGAGATGGAATTAGCATAAGCAAGTGAGTGCAGAAGCAGTGGGGCAGGAATGGTGCTGGCTATGGGCACTCACAGGAGGGTAGAGTTCTTGGTATGGGCTCCAAAGGGGAGAATCTAAGGAGAACCTGAAGCCAGAGGCACCAATCCCCATATCTCAGGACCAAAGGTGATTATACCAACAATCTGATACACAAAGAGTAGGCAAAAGAGAAAGAACCCAACCATAGAAAGTCACCATTGGAATAGGGAAGACTGGTATTCATCTTCAGAGGAGGATTTTAAAATAAAAAATCCTCTCCTATCCCAAAGAGTAATGCCATATGGTCACTGACCCAAAAAAAGAACAAAAAAGACTTTAAAAATCAAATGAGAGAGATTGAGGAAAAATTAAAAAAACAAAGAAAAATCCAATAAAAAACAAGATTATGTAAAGAAAGTCAACCAAGTAGAAAAAGAGATCCAGAATCTTTTTTTTTTATAAAATTTTATTTTATTTGCATAACATATGTGTGGGTAATTCTTCAACAATAACACTTACATAGCTTTCCGTTAGAAATTTTTCCCCCCAACTTCCCCACCCCTCCCCTAGATGGCAGGATATCCACTACATGTTAATTATGTTAAAATATTGGCAAATCGAATATATGTATACATATTTCCAAACTTATCATTGTTGTGCAAGAAAAATCTTATCTACACAAATGATATATCAGATAAAGGAAACACAATGTAAGCAAACATCAATCAAGGAGTATGAGAATGTTATGTTGTGGTCCACATTTCGCATCCCTCTCTCTGGGTGTATATGGCTTTCTTCAATGAACAATTGGAGGTGGTTTGAAACATATCATTGTTGAAGAGAGCCATGTCCATCAGAATTGATCGTCATATAGTTCTGTTGTTGCCGTGTATAATGATCTCCTGGTTCTGCTCATTTCACTCAGCATCAGTTCATGTAAGTCTCTCCAGGCCTCTCTGAAATCATCTTGCTGGTCATTTCTTACAGAACAATAATATTCCATAATATTCATATACCATAATTTATTCAGCCATTCTCCAATTGAAGGGCATCTATTCAATTTCCAGTTTCTAGCCACTACAAAAAGGGCTGCCACAAACATTCTTGCACATGTGGGGCCTTTTCCTTCCTTTATGATTTCTTTGGGATATAAGCCCAATAGAAATGCTGCTGGGTCAAAGGGTATGCACAGTTTGATAACTTTTTGAGCATAGCTCCAAATGGTAGAGATCCAGAATCTTAAAGAAGAAAATTACTCCTTGAAATCAGAATTAGGCAAAGAGAAGCCAGTGAAGTTACAAGAGACTAAGAAATAATAAAACAAAATATAAAGAATAAGAAAAGAAGAGAATGGGAGACATTGCATAAGAAAAACTGATTTGGAGAACAGATCAAGAAAAGAAAGTATAAGAATAATTGGTCTAATTGAAAGCTATTATGGAAAAAAGGAATCTTGATATAATAGTACAAAAAATAATTAAAGTGTCCTGAAATTCTAGAACAAGAGGGGAAATAGAAATAGAAATGGAAAAAAAAATCTACTGATCACCACCTGAAAGAGATCCTACAAAAAAACCTACACAGGAACATCATATCTAAATTTTGAATCCCAGATTAAGGAGAAAATGTTACAAGAAACAAGAAAAAACAATTTAAATATGATGGAACCACAATTAGAATCATACAAGACCTAGCGGTGGCTACATTAAAAGACTGCAGGTCCTGGAACACTTGGAATACATACTGAAAAACAAAAAAAGAACTGGGGTTGTGGCTGAAATATCATCCCCAGAAAACTTAATCATAATCCTAAACAAGAAAAAGGATATTCAATAAATTGCCAGACTTTCAAGATTCTGTTGCAAAAAGACCTGAACTTAATAGAAAATATGATATATAAGCTTCAAGAGAAATATAAGGTAAACATCAAATATTAATTTCATGGTACTCAATAAGGACAAAATGTTTATCTTTTATACTTGGAAATATAAACTATCTAAGTGAGTAGTTCAAAAGAAAGACTAGGGTAGAGATGTTATGATGTAATTCTAAAAAGCAAAACCATGCAGGAAAAGGTAAAAAGAGTAATTGGATTATACAAATGAAGTTTGAGAGCAATAACTGACCTAGAAAACCTAGATGGGGGAGGAGGGCTGGTAGTTCTGGAATCCTGTTCAAATGAGGAATGGGTTAAAGAGGGAACAATACATGCATATTTACACACACACACACATACATGTGTGTATAAAAATCTTCTAAATTTATTAACAAGAGTGAGAGGGAATAGGATAAGGGAAGGATATAGAAAGGTGTGTAGATCCACAGAAATGGAAAAAAAGGAGGGAAAGGTGAGAAAGAGGATAAGAGGGATCCTTGGGGTGAGGGTGGGTTAAATATTAGCAAAGCAAGGAAGCAGGTAGAAGTAAAGTAAAGGAGTCAGCAGAGATAGGAAACAAATCAGGAGTAGAATTTATTACAAAAAAAGTAGGAATAGTAATCATTGATCTAAAAGTTAAAGCTAAAACAGGTTTAATAAAAAAAAAAACAGGGAAACCACACTATAGGTCAGCCATAGCAATCAATATTGTTAATAGACTATTTAAAATAACTCAATAGTATAAGGTTGAAATATTTCTGTGATGTAGGAAATGATAAGTTGGTAGAATTAGAAAAACATGGAAAGACTAGGACTTATGAAGGATGATGTTGTCCACCTTCAGAGAAACAGGACAAACAAGCTTAGTATGGCCTTACATAGATGAATATGAATATGTACATGTATACATGAACTGATGCTAAGAGAATTGAGCAGAACCAGGAGATCCTTGTACACGGCAACAACAAGACTATTCAATGATCAATTCTGATGGACGTGGCTCTCTTCAACAATGAGATGATTCAGACAAGTTCCAATTGTTTAGTGATGAAGAAAGCCATCTACACCCAGATAGAAAACTATGGGAACTGGGTTTGGTTCACAATATAACATTTTCACTCTTTCTGTTGTTTGCTTGCATTTTATTTTGCTTCTAATTTTTTTTTTCTTGTTTGATTTGATTTTTCTTGTGTGGCAAGATACTTGTATAAATATGTATGCATATATTAAATTTAACATATTTTTACCATATTTAACATATATATCTACATATATTTAACATACTACTTGCCATCTAGGGGAGGGGTGGGGAAAGAGGGGGGAAATTGAAACACAAGGTTTTGCAAGGGCTAATGTTGAATAATTATCCATTCATATGTTTTGAATGCTTTAATAAAGGAAAAAAACTGGAAAAAAAGAAAATAAATAATTCTACAGAGGATAATAATAAATAATAAATAAATCTAAGGAATCAGGAGCTCAAAAACAAATTATAGAAATGATAAGAATTTCATCAATAAAATGGCAATAAGACAAAATTTAATATCAAAAAATATAAATGTGTGGGATATAGCCAAAACAATCCTTAGGAGACTTTTGTCTGTAAACTGTTCTTGTAAACAAAGAAAGAACAAATAAATGAATTGGATATGAAATTAAAAATAATAGAGAACTAGGAATTGAAAAAACACAACTAAACATCAAAATAGAAATTTTGAAAATTAAAGAAGAGATCAATAAAATTCAAAGCAAAAACTGAATTAATAAAAAGAAGGACCCATTTTTTGGAAAAAAAAAGGAAATATATAAGCCATTAGCTAATTTGATTTTTAAAAAGAGGAAAGACCTAATTGCTAGTTTCAAGAATGAAAAAGAAAGAAAAGAATCTCCATGTACAAAAATATTTATAGCAGCTCTTTCTGTGGTGACAAAGAACTGGAAATTGAGGGAATACCCATCAATTGAGGAATGGTTGAACAAGTTTTGTGGTATATGAAAGTAATGGAATACTAGATTGTGCTATAAAAAACGATGAGCAAGCAGATTTCAGAAAAACCTGGAAAGACTTAAATGAACTTCTGAGTGAAGTGAGAAGGACTGGAACATTGTACACAGTTATGCAACATTGTATAGTGATCAACTATCATTGACTTAGCTCTTCTCAGCAATACAATGATCCAAGACAGTTCCAAAAGATTCATAATGGAAAATGCTATTCACATCCAGAGAAAAAACTAATGGAGTGCAGATCAAATGCAGAACAAAGCAACCTATTTTCACTTTCTTTGATTTTTATGTTGGGTTTTTTGTTTTGTTTTTGTTTTTGTTTTACTTTTATTCTTTTTTTTTCAAAACATGACTTAAATAGAAATATATTTTACGTGATTGCACAGGTAATAATGTAATAAGAAATGGAGGATTCAAATAACCTAATCTCAGGAAAAGAAACTGAAGAAGCCATAAATGAACTCCCAAAGAAAAATACCTTGATAGCAGATAGATCTGCAAGGGAAAAAAAAACCTTAATTCTTTATATTACATAAAATATTTGTAAAATTGTAAAAATAAGGGATTCTTCCAAGATCCTTCTCTAACACAAATATAGAGTTAGTACTTAAAATAAGTCAAAATAGGGATGGAAAATTATACACCAATCTTCCTAATGATATCAATGCAAAATTAAATAAGATAGTAAAAAATCTATAAATTATAATAAAAATTTAAATAAAAAAACACATTAACAGTTCAAAATGATTATGCACAATGATCAGGTTAGATTTTTACCAGTAGGGAAACTATAAAATAATAATACATATTAAAACTAAGAAAAACAAAAATTGTATGATTATATCAGTAGATATAAATCAATGCTTTTGATAAAATGCAAGACTTATTTCTCTTTAAGAAATACCAGAAAGCACATGAATAAATGTGTGCTTCTTTAATAACATGAGTAATATCTATTTAAATCAAGAGGCAACATGATATGTATTAGGGATAAACTAAAGGTAACTAAGAAAACTGGAAAGTAGGCATAAATTAGGTTGAGACATTAAAGGTCACATCAAAAAGAAATGAGAAGGGGCAGCTAGGTGGCACAGTGGTTAGGGCACCAGCCCTGAAGTCAGGAGGACCTGAGTTCAAATCTGGTCTCAGACACTTCCTAGCTGTGTGACCCTGGGCAAGTCACTTAACCCCAATTGCCTCAGCAAAAAGCAAAAAAAAAAAAAGAGAGAAGAACAAGGAAGAAATGGCATTTCAGATTTATGGCAAATAAGAGAGAGTATTATAGAAGACAAAATAATTTTAATTACATACTAAATTAATTTTTTTTGCACAAACAATCTATGAAGTAAAAATTGAAAGGAAAAAAGTCACTGTTTTTTTTCTTTTTTGTTAGCAAGTTTCTCTGATAAAGGTCTCATTTCTAAAAACAAATTCAAATTTATAAGAATTAGAACCATTCCTTAATTGACAAATGTTTAAAAGATATAAACAGATAATTTTCAAATGAAGAAACTGAATCTAACATACGTATAAAAATCCTCTAAATAAGTATTACTGAAAGCAATGAAAATGAAAACAACTTCAAGATTCTACCTCACACCTAAGATCAGCAAAGGTGACAAAAAAGGAAAATAATGAATATTAGAGGGACTAAGGAAAAACAGGTACATGAATCCAGTGTAGGGGGAGCTGGGAATTGGTCCAACTATTCTGGAGTGCAATTTGGAATTATTTAAAGTCTTTGGAAAAGTAACTAAATTGGGCATACCCTTTGACTTAATAATACCATTACTAGAACTACAACACAAAAAAGCTCAAAGAGGAAAAGGATGTAAACAATTTCCAAAGGAAGAAATCCAATCTAACAGGCTTATGAAAAAAATTTTCTAAATTGATATTATTTAGAGCATTAAAGTGTGAAGAAAAACATTTTTTCCAATTTTATTTTATAGTGGTCAAGAAATGAAAACTAGGTGTGGGTACCTATCAATTAGAGAATGGCTGAACAAAAAGTATATAACTAATTGCTCTGTAAGAAATGGTGAAAGGAATGGTTTCAGAGAAATCTGGGAAGACTGGTGCAGTCTTTTAAAAAAAATTATAATTTATGCTGAGAGTCTAGGAGCTGTACCCCCTACTGTTTCCCCAGAATAAGTTCCCTAGCACCCTGGATGGGGTCAATCTGATCCTTGACCCCATCACTCCCCAGTGGAAAAGTTGGGAGAGTGGCCTGGGGGGGGGAGGGGAGCATCAGGCAAGTCCAAGGACCCTTTGTAACTCTCTGCTTCTTCCAGCTCTGTCTCCTTCTCTCCCTCTGTTTTCTGCTTCCTTTCTCAGTTTCTTATCTCTGATTTTTCAGGACAACTTCCTGCCACCACTAGACTGCCAGGAACCCCCATGAGAGGCTCATAGGGGATATATTGCCCATCTTCCATTATCTCTTGGCCCATGAGAGCCTTTGATGTCTGAACCCTGAGTGGGTGTATCTGAGCTGATAGCCTCTGGGACAAAGTCACCTCTTCCTTGCCACCTCAGGTCCCATTGTGCCACTACGTGACTTTGCCGCCCAGAAAAAAAGAGGTCATGAGCTTGTTGAAAGGGAAATTCTTTTCTGTCTCTCCTTTCTTGGCTCTGGAAATCTCATCCCATCAGCCTCTCCTTGTTCTGACTCTCCTCCACCTCTCATTAGGAATCCCTTCTTCTTTCTTTCCCCAACATGATCTTGGCCTTTTCCATCCATTGTTGGAGCTGGGAGTTCCTCCCATGAGACTGAGAAAAGAACTGAGCACCTGAGAGGAAACAATACTTGGCCAAGGCCATACATTGTAATGGTAGAGTCAACACTAGACCACAGGTTTCCTGACTACCCAAGAAACTGTCCTTTGGGGAGGACCTATAGAAAGGTTCTGGCCAGAGAGGCAGGCCCCTAATCGGAATCCCCTGAGGCTCTTAGAAGTGTGACGATGGCATCTCTGAGGTGAGAGGCCAAGCTATTGGCTCTCCACATGCAGAGCTGCTATGTCTGGGGCCCTTCTCCCAGAAATCCCTTGAGGAGAGTAGCTCCTTGGGATCAGAGAGGCCATCCTGAACCCTGGGGGTGCCCCCATGCTCCAGCTCTCCCTGCCCTAGTCAGGCAGTTCCAGTCAAGGAAATCCCAGGAAAAAATCCCAAGAAGAGGTAGATTCAATAAGGATCATAAAATAATAGTTAAAATGATATTTTAATATATAATTTAATTAAATATGTAATAATAAAGATATTAAGTATAATAGTTGGCAATGCAAAGCATGATAAGAAAAGGTATGTAGAACAAATAGAGAACTAAGTAAATTGACAGAGTTGGTTGGTGTGTTGGGCAATTTGGTTATCAAAATTTTTAACTTTTTAGACTAATAATTGGCTTTAAAAGTTGCAACCATATGCTTAAAGTTGAGATGTAAATACCAAGTATACTCAAGAAACATAGGGATGGTAAACGCTAAAAAATGAAATTTGGAAGCCATATTTAAGGAAACTGCATTGCTCTGCATTGTGTATGTATTTTTACCACAGTAAGGTGACCATGGTCTATATTCATAGTGTAGGCTGTCCTCCTTCCTATAGGAGAAAGTGAAGGGACTAGAAGAACATCTTTTGTTGCTCTTTTGTTGTTAGGAGAGAGCAAGGCTTCAAAGCTGAAAACTGATTTGTGTGTGTGTGTGTGTGTGTGTGTGCGTGCATGCGTGTCTATATTTGTCTTCTCATATCCATTTCTTTTTTATTTTATTTTTAATTTATGTAATAAAACAAGCACTTCCACAATATAGTATAATAAAAATGATGATTGAACATGAAACTGCAAATTTGTTATATATAGCTTTCTATTCCTTTTACATATATAATAAAATTAGCATATAAATTTCTTTTTCTTTCTTTTTCTCCCCTGAATGGACTACCATTACATACACATAGATGTGGAGATCTATCTCTATCTATCTATCTATCTATCTATCTATGTGTGTATGTGTGTGTATCATATATATATATATATATATATATATATATATTAGCGGAAGGGAGATTCCTTGTCAGGATGATAAAGGAATAAAAGTGATACAGAGAGAAGAAAGGAAAGAAAAAGGACACTTGTACAATTAAAAACTTATTTTAAAAATAAATTTGAGGTTCTTTCTAAAGAAGAAAGAGCTGGACTCTCCCAAGAGGAAGAAGCCACTTTGTTTATTTTCCCAAGAATGATCTAAGAGAGTCATGGAAGTGATAGGGTGAGCGATTGTCCAGAGGAAGAAGGGAGGATTAGGAAGTTGTTCATAATCCCCTGCTCAGTCATGCTGAGGCAGCTAACAGCAATAAAGAGGTCTACTATCTTCCTGGGGGTGGATATCATAGAGAACATCCCAAGATTTATCAAAGTGAATGACAATTACTGACTTCCAGTGACTCACAATAGCCCCATTTATGTGTCTGGAAGGAACCTTAAAGGTATTGCTAACAATTATGAAATCTTGGGCAAGCAGCCGAGAACTATAAGGACACAGGCTGTGTTTTTCTGTTTTGCCCATTGAAGGCAAGGGATGTAGAAGAGAAGAATTAGTCTGTGAAGTGAACTGTTTAAGAAGGTGGTGTGTAAGAATGGGATTTGGATTTCTGGATCCTGGCTTATGATATAGTGTTGATTTTTTCCTTTGCAGAAATGGAATACACTTTACAAAGGTTAGTAAGAATGTGTAAAAACTACATTTTTGGTAGTTCATGTCATTGTGCAGGGTTATTGCTACTCTTTTCTCCTTATATCCTTTGTGACTGAAGATTTAATGAGTCATACTATCTTAGAACAATTAGTTTATTATTTAGCCTCAGGTCTAAGTCTGTCCTCTGCTAGTTTTTGAAATCTTAGATGTACAATCACAATTGCTTAGAGCCCCCAGTTAAGAAAAATCCTAACGTTTAGGCAGAGGTTTGACTTGTTGCCTTAATTTAAATTTATATTTATCACTAGCTATCTCTAGCCTCTTAAAAGTTGAGGCAAAATTCAGGTTACTGGAAAAGACTGGGTAAAAAACTGTGCAGAGTCTATTAATATAGAGGCACTGAGAGGTGAAGTTGGGAAAGCAGACCTTTTCTTGGAACTTCCCTTAGTCCTTAAAGAAGTAGGTAAAATTGTTGGTTTTCCTTTAAGGCTCCTACTCCAAGATGCTTATAGGGCTAAATAATGGCTCTCCTTTGATATCTCCCTTCACTTCCACTGCTCAGTTCTACTTTTAATTTCTCCTTTTTCCTGTTGCCCTGGAAATTAGGGCTATTTTTAAATAAGCTTGATAAGTACTGGGCAGGGCTGGAGAGGCTGAGCTCATTGCTGTTGCTGCTATTCAGTTCTTGAAGTCCTCATCTCTTCCTCTCAGTTTATATCTCCTATTCTGTGGGATGAGTGAAATTCCAGGATGTGATTCAATTCTGCCATTTGGCTCCCAAACTGCAATAGTCCCCAACTGTTTATCCGGGCTGAGAGGGAAATGCTTGACCTGTGAACCTCAAATCCCAAGATGCCAGTCAATTCTCAACTCATCCCAAATGTGTTTCTTGGGTATCTTGCAATTTTAATCAAATGAGATTTAAACTAAAGGATGGGGGAGGAGAAGACTATTTCTGTAGAATCTTAAGTTAGAAACTATAGAGAACAGCTACAATGAAGAAAGAAGAATGGCAGCTGGAGCTTCAAAACTCACAGAAGACAAAATCCAATAAAGGAGTTGCTACACAAATATCCAAAGTTTAAGTGACAAGCAAGAGGCATTAGAGAAACTGTTGCAAGGAGGGAGAATTTTACTACTTCACTGAGACGAGGCAGTATGGATGGGAATCCTGAAACCAGCTTATTCTCTCCCCTTTTTTCAGGAAATGCTAAAACACTAATCCTAAAAACTTAGTTTCCCAAACTGTCATATTATCATAGTTAAGGCAACCATAATATTCCCAGACTGCCTTGATTAGCATCTTTAAGATACCCTATCATGGGAAGCCAGGCTTTTCCATACTGCCTTAGTATCATCAAGGCAGTCACAAAATCTTAATATACATCCTTGTTCCCACCTTTATTTCCCCCCTCCCCTGAGGAACTTCCAAGGTTATACTTTCCCTAAAAGATGTGCTTATGATGAAGATTTTTGCCAAGTCCTTTTCAGGACTAAGCTTGCTATGAGGTACTCTTTCCCTCTTCATAGTGCTTTCCCTTCCCTTTAAGCATCTTTCTCCTTACTAGTGCTAATTCTGATTAGTCTACCAAACAACTCCATGGATTTAGTCTGCCAGTCATACCTCTTGATCTATTATTTGAATGGCTTCTTTCAAACCCTTTCCTTGCTACCTCTACCGCTCTTCCAAATCTATTTTTATTTACCATTCTTGATGCCTATTTTACTTCTTCATTTTGTCTGCAACCTCTACTCTTAAATAAAGGTACCTTTTGTCAAAGAGAATGCTATTCCTTATGAATTTATCACATGTGCCTTGTGCCTTGTATTCTAAATTAGCAATTACTACTCTGATCCCATCAGTATGAAATCATACACTAGACTATGGATAGGTATACTTTATTCCAAGAGCTTCTTAAACTTTTTCCACCCAAAGATCCCTTTTTGCCTGAGAAATTTTTCCATAACCTTAGGTATAGAGATATATAAAATAGATATCAAATCATACATTTACTGATAATAAATCATAATTTCATGATCCTCACATTCAGAGTGAGCCCTGCAGTTTAAGAAGCATTGCTTTATTCAAAAGAAACAGCATAGAGAGATGAGGTAGCATTTATTAAGATATGCTGGTGAAAAAAACCAGCTGTCAGAGGGAGAAGCATGATTGAGAGTACTTTGGGAAGGTAAAAGAACTAAATTTGTTATTAGATTATACTATAGACCTGGACAGAAAGAAGAGGAGCTTTGGAAACAGGTGATAAGTCTTACACAGAGGCAAACTATAGTAGCAATGGAGAAATTCAATTATCCAGATTATCTGCTGGAGCTCTTTCTGTCAGATGCAGAGCAGCTAATAACTTCTTAACTTGCCTCATTGATAATTTAATAATAATAATTAATTATTAATTTAATTAATAATTTAAACAAAAAGACATTCTATTTTGGATCAGCTCTCACTAAAAGAGAAGACCTGGTTGATAGCCTGGAAATGCTAGAAACCCAGGGGGTAAGCATACTGCCTCTTAGAATTTGTGATAAGGAAGGAGAAGAAAGCCAGGAATAATGTAAGGGAGAGCAG
>JAJPUD010014196.1:2697-16338 GCA_023553655.1 Myrmecobius fasciatus
TTATTTATTAATTCAATAGTTTTTTTACTTTCAATTTTACTAATCTCTCCTTTTATTTTTAGGATTTCAAGTTTGGTATTTGATTGGGGTTTTTAATTTGTTCTTTCTCTAGCTTTTTTAGTTGCAAGCCCAATTCATTGATTTTCTCTTTCTCTATTTTATGCAAATAAGCATTTAGAGATATAAAATTTCCCCTTATTACCGCTTTGGCTGTATCCCACAAATTTTGGTATGTTGTCTCATTATTGTCATTCTCTTGGATGAAATTAGTAATTGTGTCTGTAATTTGCTGTTTCACCCATTCATTCTTTAGGATAAAATTATTTAGTTTCCAATTGGTTTTTGGTCTATTTTCTCCTGGTCTTATATTGCATGTGATTTTTATTCCGTCATGATCTGAAAAAAATACATTTATTATTTCTGCTTTCCTCCATTTGATTTTGAGGTTTTTGTGTCCTAACACATGGTCAATTTTTGTATAAGTTCCATGGACTGCTGAGAAAAAAGTAAACTCCTCTCTGTCTCCATTTAATTTCCTCCAAAGATCTATCATACCTAACTTTTCTAACATTTTCTTTACCTCCTTAACTTCTTTCTTATTTATTTTGTGGTTTGATTTATCAAGTTCTGAGAGAGGGAGGTTGAGATCCCAAACTATTATAGTTTTGCTGTCTATTTCTTCTTGCATCTCTCTGAACTTTTCGTTTAGGAATTTCCATGCTATACCACTTGGTGCATATATGTTTAGTATTGATATTGCTTCATTATCTATGGTACCCTTTAGGAAGATATAATTTCCTTCTTTGTCTCTTTTAATTAAGTCTATTTTTACTTTTACTTGGTCTGAGATCAGGATTGCTACACTTGCTTTTTTTTGTTCACCTGAAGCATAATAGATTCTGCTTCAGCCTTTTACCTTCACCCTGTATGTATCTCTATGTTTTAGATGTGGTTCTTGTATACAACATTTTGGGATTTTGGTTTTTAATCTAGTCTGCTATCTGCTTCTGCTTTAAGGGAGAGTTCATTCCATTCACATTCACAGTTAAAATAACTAATTCTGTATTTCCTGCCATCTTATTTACCCTAGCTTATGCTTTTCTCTTTCTTATCCCCTTTCCCTCCTTCCTACTATTTTGCTTTTGATAACCACTTCTCTCAAACAATCCTTCCCCTTTAGAGCCCCACCCACCCCTTTTTTCCCCCTTTCCCTCCTGTTTCCTTATAAGTACATCTATTATTCCCTCAGAGCCACATCTGATGAGATGGAGATTAACCCAATTCTCATTCCCCTCCCTTTTTTCCCCTCAATTATTGGTTTTCTTTGCCTCTACATGGGATGTAATTTCCCTTATTTTACCTCCTTTTCCTCTTCTTCCAGTGTTATCCCTTTTTCTACCTCTAATTTCTTTTTCAGTTAATCATATCATAATAATCATAAAATCACAATAATCATATCATAATAATCATAAAATCACAGTAATCATATCATAATCATAATGTAATAATGGATTCATAAAATCAACCCTCATTCTATAAGTATCTATAACATAAATATAGTTCTCAAGAGTTTTTTTTTTTCTTGTTACCTTTTTATGTTTCTCTTGTGTTCTGTGTTTGTAGATCAAATTTTTTGTTCAGTTCTGGTCTTTTCAGTAGAAATAGGTGAAATTCTCCTATATCATTGAATGACCATCTTCTTCCCTGGAAGATAATCTCTTTCTAGCTGGGTAACTTATTCTTGGCTGTAATCCAAGTTCCTTTGCCCTTCAGAATATCTGATTCCAGGCCCTTCGATCCTTCAAAGTAGAAGCTGCTAGGTCCTGTGTGATCCTAATTGTAGCTCCCCGATATTTAAAATGTTTCTTTCTGGCTTCTCGTAATATCTTTTCCTTGGTATGATAGTTCTGGAATTTAGCCACGATATTTCTGGGGGACTTAATTTTTGGGTTTCTTTCAGGAGGTGATCGGTGGATTGTTTCAAGGAGTATTTTGCCTTCTGGGTGTAAAATATCAGGGCAGTTTTCTTTTATGATTTCCTGGAAGATAGTGTCCAGGTTCTTTTTTTCATCATGGCTTTCAGGAAGCCCTATAATCCTTAGATTGTCTCTCCTAGATCTATTTTCCAGGTCAGTTGTTTTTCCTAGGAGATATTTCATGTTTTTCTCTATCTTTTCATTTTTTTGTTTTTGTTTGACTTATTCTTGAAGTCTTGATGAGTCATTCATTTCCAATTGTTCGATTCTAATTTTTAATGTCTTATTTTCTTCAGTTACTGTTTTTACTTCCTTTTGCAATTGACCAATTACATTTTTTTGTTCATCGCATTCTTTTTCCATTTTCTCTATTTTATTTTGCAGTGATCTCATTTCGTTTCCCCATGTTTCTTCTAACTCTCTTTTAAGATTTTTTATGCAATCTTCCAAGAAAGCCTTGTGACATGGAGACCAGTTTATGTCTCTCTTTGGGGCTTTTTCTGGAGTTGCTTTACCTTTAGGGGCCTCAGGATTTGAGGTCTGTTCTTCCCTCTCTTCATAAAAGTTGTCTATGGTGAGAGCTCTTTTTGTTTTTTTTTATTCATTTTTTTTAAAGGTGTGAGGTCTGTTTAAGGCAAAGGTGGGACAGTTGCTTTATTTGCCCTGGGGCAGTTCTGCTGATTGAGTTATTTCAGGAACTGGGCAGTCCTGCTGATTGATTGATCACCCTAGGGTGCTGTGTAATGGCAGCTAGGTCCAATGTTTATCAGGGATTCAGTGGTTCACAATCTACCCCCCACAAAAGGCAGACCCTCCAAACCACCTGCCCACAATCAGGACAGATTGGCCCAAGAGGCCCCCAGAAGACTCCCAGGTGTGTGAAAAGCACAATGCTCACACTCCTGTTCCGACTCCTGTTCCAACTCCCTGCTTCAGCTCCCTGCCCCGGTCTTCCTGCACTGCAGTCTGGGTTCAGCAGACCACCCCCCTGCCCAATTAAAACAGACCTGTTTTGAAGTTCTTCCAGAGTATCTTCTTTTAGAATCATGTTGTCCTCCAGATATTGTGGATTTTTTTTTGCTTCAAAATCAGTCTAGAGGCTTCATATGTTGTTGGTTTGAGGGAAGGTTAGAGGAGGTTATAGAGACTCCTGTCTGATCTCCGCCACCATGGCTCCACCCCTGGAAGTCCCCTGGGACCATTTTCTGATTCCTGGCAGTTTCTCTGATCCACTTCTCCAGTCTTGTAACCCCAGTTCCTTAATCAGTATTTCAGCATCCTCCAAAGACAATGCAGCTTGTTTATTATGCCTCTGAAAGTTCGTGGTTTGCCTGCCTTGATGGTCCAAGTGTGCACACTCTGATAACTCTGTGCAGAAATCTGGATCCTCTCTGTAGCAGTGTTCCCTAGCCTGTCTGTTCTTCTGAGCGGGGACAGGTGGAGCAATTTCGGGCCTCTCTTCCCCCTTGGAGTCTCTGAGGGTCCTGCAGTGTCCCTCCTGGAGGGGCTAGCACAGCTGCCTTGGGCACTGCTGCTCCCTCTGCAAGCAGAGACTGCATGCACAAACTAACATTGAACTGCACATCTCAAACTGGGTTCCCTGGCTGAGATGGTGCTCCAGAACTGCAAAGGACCTGACAAGCTTGCAGCAGGGAGGACTATGGAAGGCTGTTAACAGCTCTGGGACTCTCAGGGAGAGACTTGCCCTCACCGTGGGTACTTGCACCTTTTCTAGTTTTATTTTGGTTTATCTGCTCCAGGTAGGGTCGGTCAAAATCATGGTGCTGAAACCTTCCAGGTATCTGGGGGAAGGTGATTCAATGATGTGAATATTCAGGAGAGAGAGTGTGGAATGTTGTGCCACAGTTCCATGTCTCAGTTTCCCTTAATTGTTCTGCCTCAGTAGCAATCCCCCTTTCTGACCATTCAGAGATAATTGGGCTGCAGAATAATGGTCACTGGCATTCCAAAGAGTCATAAAACCTCCAGATGGCCCATTTCAAATACCTGGACATATCCCTTATCTTTTGGCTTCAGACTCAGTGGCTCCTAGCTTCTTCCCAAATTTATCAGAATTTATGATCCTTCCTCCATTCCCCCAACCTGTCAGAACTGAATTGATAGTCTTTTCCTGGAACTCCAATCCCCCCAGTGCCCTCCCCCTCCTTCTGCCTCTTGAGCTCTATGTCCCCCTGAGCACCGGAGCCCTCTAAGAATCCTTGAAGCAAACACTAACCGCTGGATACTTTGAGATCCAGAGGGCTGGCTAATGGCTGCCAGTCTAACTCTCCAGGACTATGTGCTTTGAGACAGGAGTCCCATTCAGCCCCAATCCATAGCTATGGAGTCTAACATCAATAAAATATTAACTAGTCTCTAATCTGTAGTATTGCCTCAATTTTCCCCAGAGCATTACACAAAGTCCCAGCTATGAGGTTTCATCTACCCCTCAGCTTTTTGGGGGAATCTTTTGGTCTTCTTGCCTTTAGATATAAAGCTTTGCAGGCTTACACGGGTCTCCTGTCCATCTCTGGTCCCATGGTTAGGCTGGCAACTTATTCGCTTGCACTGTTTTTGCACTGAACTCTTTTTTTAATGCTTAGGGGCTTTTGACATTTGGGATAGTTATGGAGTGAAATCAATTAATTACTGAAGTTTCTCCTTGGATTTCTTTATTCAAACTGATGTAGTTTTTAAATTTTTTTTCTGGAGAAGGTATGGGTAGCTGATCTGTCTGTTGCTCTTCTGGTAGCCATCTTAGCCAAAATCTCTCCATGACTGAATTTTTACCTCTATACAGAAATCAAGAATTTTATATCTATACAACTTCTTCCCAAGATACCACAGTACCATATTTTTAACTGTTTGCTGTATATTTTTACATGTATATCTGGCTAACACATGAAACATGAAACTTAACATGTTCAAAAACTGGATTCAGACTTCTAATAAAGATGGTGATGCACAAGGTCTAGTTAACTGAGCTAGCTACCTTTAAAATCAATTCAATATTATTGTTCTATAAGAAACAATCAGCAGGATCATTTCAGAGAGGCCTGGAGAGACATACATGAACTGATGCTAAGTGAAATGAGCAGAACCAGGAGATCATTGTACATGGCAACAAGATTATACAATGATCAATTCTGATGGACATGGCTCTTTTCTACAATGAAATGATTCAGGCCTGTTCCAATGATTTTGTGATGATGAGACATCTACAACCAGAGAGAGGACTGTGGGAACTGAGGGTGGATTACAAAATAGCATTTTCACTCTTTCAGTTGCAGTTTGCTTGAATTTTATTTTCTTTCTCATTTTTAAAAACTTTTTGATCTGGATTTAACATATATTTTACCATGTTTAACATAAAAAAAGAATTGTACATATTTAACCTAAAAAAATAAAAATAAAATCAATTCAAAAACAACATGAAACATTGTTGTGCCACAGTTCCCCTATCTCAGTTTCCTTTAATTGTTCTGCCACAATTTCCCTGAATTGTTCTGCCTCAGTCTCCCTGGTGGCAACCCCCTCTTCCTGGCCATTAGGACTGAGATAATTGGGACTGCAGAGCTATGGCTACTAGAATTCCAAAGAACCATAAAACTCCAGATAGCTTATCTCTAATGTTTGGACATATCTTTCTGGTCTCAGACTCAGTGTCTCCTAGCTCCTTATCAGAATTTATGATCCTTCCTCCATACTCCCCAACTGGTCAGAACTGAATTTATGGTCCTTTCCTGGAATTTCTATCCCCCAGTGCTCTACCCCTCCTTCTGCCTTTGTTTACCTGAGTGCCAGAGCCTTATAAGAGTCCCTGGAGCCCCTTACTGGATACTTTGAGACAAGAGTCCCATTCAGACCCAGAATTATGGATTCCAAACTCTCCCTGCTGGATACTTTGAGACAAGAGTCCTATCCAGATGGCTGGCTAATATGGCTGCCAGTCCAAACTCTCCACTACTATCAATAAACTATTAAAAATCTCAGATCTCTATATTACCTCAGTTTCCCCATGCATTGCAATATAAAAACAAGAGATCAACAAATGAGATAGAAGAACATAATTTACAATGAAGCAATCAATTGACAAACATTTATTTAAGACTGTTTATATGTTAGGCACTATGCAAAGTAGTAGGGATACAAATATTCAAAATAATACAAACTACAGTGTCTGTCTGTCTCTGTGTTATACACATACACAGAGACACACACAACTACAAAGTGCCATTCTATCAACTGGACCACCATTAGACCTACTCTGACATGGTATTCAAAGAAAGGTAGGTGGCTACTGTCCCCTGGCTAAGCACTAAAACCACCTCTTTCCTCTCCTTCACTGCAGTAGGAATGGTCATCTAAATCAGCAGCTGCCTCACTGGAATTATGCCCTTTAGTAGTCCAGTTCAATATCCACCAATGTATACTTCCCACTCAAAATTTTGCCCCTCAGTGACCTCAGATGCCTGATCTGGAACACCTGTTAGGGATTTCACAGAAGGAAAGGGGCCTAGAAGCTACCAAGAGGAAATCTTACTAGTCATCTTGCTCCAGGTCAAAGAATGAGAGTATTACATGGCTTCTAGCAACCCATTCCCACCTCAGTTGCTATGCTAAATGAATGGCAGGAACTCTGGAGCAAAAAAATAAATAAATAAAATAACAGCAAAGGGATACGTGAGGTAGACCTTCAGTAGTCATCCCTAGGGAAGAGAATGAAAAAATGAGTAAAACATAAGACTAACTCCTAATATAGTTGAGAAATAGTTTAAGTTAATAGAATGCTAATATAAAACTCCAGAAGAAAACTTGGCAATAAATAAAAATAAAAGGCCAAAAAAAGGAATGTATTGGGCATAAAGATGCATAGATTGGATGAAAGGCTTACTAAAAGAAATGAAGAGATAAAAGGCAGACAATGTGACATATTGGCTAGAGAGATATTGGAGCAAGGAAGACCTGGATTCAAGTCTTGTCAAGAAAACACCACCTTCCTTTTACATCACTCCTGGGAAAACCTCTTACATGTTCAACTTCGATAAGGCCTCACTGCAGCAAGGCAGTCTTAATCCTAACGAACTCTGTCTGCAGAAGCTCTTTGCAAACTTTGCCAAGCCTCTCCTACTTTGCCCATGTGCTTTCTCAGTAGAGCAAAACCTAGGCTCTTATTTACTGAGGAAATTGAGGCCATTTGTTGTGAGTTTCGCCTTCTCATCTTCTCTTCATCCCCAAACTCCTTAACATCCTCCTCTTCCTCTCTCTCAGTGTCTCAGTAAACAGTCCTCCTCCCCCTTTCATCCCAAATACTCAACCTTTCCATCTCTACTCTATATGTATGTTTTGTTGTTCAGTCATCTCAATTCTCTCCGACTCCCTCATCACTCCATTTGGATGGAGTATTCTTGGCAAAGATAGTGAGTGGTTTGCTGTTTCCTTCTACAGATCGTTTTATTGATGAGGAAGCTGAGGCAAACAGGATCAAGTGACTTTCCCAGCTCGATGAAGTCAGGAAGATGAGTCTTCTTGACTCCAGGCCCAACGCTCTAGCCATTAAGACACCTAGCTGTCCAGTGTGTGTGTGTGTGTGTGTGTGTGTTTATATTTTAATGCTACATGATGCACAAAAGTAAATGCCATTAATTAGCATTTCTACCCACTAGCTTGGTGAATAGTATTCTGTAATGAAAGTATCCCACACACTATTAATAATCAATGATTTGGGGAGATGCAGAGTTCCCCCTCCCCTTTTCTGAAGTCTCAATTTTAAAAGTTCCATCTCTTGAAGGGCAATGCTGTTGAATGAGGTTGGACTAAGACCCCACCCTGGTAGGGTAGCTATTGTGTTCTGCTCAGGCTTGGATGGGGCATAAATTCTTTGAATGGATGGCTCAAGGCTCGGGGTGGTCTGGGTATAGTGATAATCTCTCACCAAAGGTAACATGATGTCCCTGAATCCACTCTTCAGAGGGTATAAAAAGGGTGAGCCAGCCTGCCATGATTGCTTTTTGGTCTAAGAGAGATAGCCAAATGACCATCCTGTTATTAGTAATGTACTGGCCCCATTAATAAAATGATTAAATTACTCAGAAGTTATATCTCTCAAACCTTTTTAATTGCCACATTATCCTATCTTAATTGCCATTTTTTGGTTTCATATTTTCATTATCATGACAGATATTGTGTATATAGGCCTATAGAATTATCTATTTAAAAGAGAATTAGAAATGACTAAGTTCTGGCTGTACAGACTAGTAACACTGCAATTGTGTATTTATGATATGCATTGCTCTATATGATATGTACTAGGTACTCTGGTTATTTGTTAAGTAAGGATGCACAAATTCTATATCTGACTTTTTCATTCTAAATTTTTATTGTATTTACTGCTTATAATTACATGCTTATGCCTGATATCAGAGAATAGTTCAGCTTGCTGTACTCTTTATTACATGAACTCAGGACAGGGTGCCTATAGATTCTAATTGTACCTAAAAGTGACATCAAACAGTGGTACCTAATTCTGTTTAAAGAGCATTGGAAGGAAGCTTGATGCATTGTTGCATTTGGTTTTTAATCTGTCAAAATAATATTAATAAAAACCTCTTTCTAGCAAAATATATATGCATACATGTATAGAGAGAGACAGATCTGTGTGTGTGTATAAAAATAGGAAGCTTCACAGTGGTCAGTTAGGCAATTATTCAGTAAAAACTGCCTTGTTTGCTAAGATTTCCTTCTTCTTTTCTCATGTAAACTTAGGTGTTCTTCCCCTTAAACTGTTTTTATTTGTTAACTCATTTAGGATTAATGAAAATAGAAATAAAGCAAGTACTCATTGTTTCTTAGCCATTACAATTACTGAACTTAATTCTTTGTGATTCAGCAGAAAGCAGGAAAGAAAGAAAGAAAGAAAGAAAGAAAAAAAGAAAGAAAGAAAGAAAGAAAGAAAGAAAAAAAGAAAGAAAGAAAGAAAGAAAGAAAGAAAGAAAAATAAAAGGAGGAAGGGAAGAAGGAAAAAAAAGGAAGGAGGGAGGAAGGAAGGAAGGGAGGGAGGAAGAGACAGAGAAAGGGAGGAAGGAAAGAAAGAAGAAGGGAGGGAAGAAAGGAAAGAAAAAAGGAAAAGAAAAGAAAAGAAAAAGAAAAATCTATGATTTGGAGTTCAGTTCCCAAAAGATCTGGTAGTATGTAGTCACTTCTGAATATTTATATTAATGCTATTGTAGTGAATTGCAGCATGCAGACACCATGGATTTTAAGATTAAAAAAAAAAATCCCAGCAAAACCTTGTGTCCCTTTTATTTTCAAATACTTATCTCATAGGTCTCTGCTTGAATGTTGTCAGCATTTTAAAAATTCAACATGTCAAAAAGTAAACAAATCTCTTTTTTCTCTAAACCTGCCTCTCTTCCTGACTTCCCTACTTCTGGTTACAGCACAACCTTTCTTTTCAGTCACTTGGTGACTGGCTTCCCAAGTGATGGAGATGAAGTGAAAAGTAAATAAATTCACTCTGTCTCAGTACCAGGTAAGCACATTCAAATAATTTCCTTGCATTGAAAGTAAATTTGTTATTCTGGAAGATTATTCCTTTTTGTTTGCTTGTTTGTTTGTTTTACAATGTCTTTTATTTTTATTTCTTTTTAATAGTATTTTATTTTTCCAAATACATGTAAAGATAATTTTCAGCATCTACCTTTGTAAAACTTTCTATTCCAAATTTTTCTCCCTCTTTACTCTCCTTCCTCTCTCCCCAATTCAAGCAAGCAATTCAATGTAGGTTAAACATGTACAATTCTTTTAAAACATAATTCCACATTTGTCATGCTGTGCAAGAAAAATCAGATCAAAAAGGAAAAAAGAAAAAAAAAACATGAGAAAGAAAAGCAAATCCAAGCAAACAAACAACATCACTGCCTACCAAATTAAGCCCAAACTCATCCTGGCCTTCAAGGCCCTCTATAATAAGCTCTAGTTTATCTTTCCAGCATTATATCACATTACTCTTTGAACATATTATGCTTTAAATTGTACTATGCACTTCCTACCTGTGCCTTTTTTCATATTATTTTTTCTGCCTAGAATCCCATGTACTACTCTCTACTCCAAAGAAAGCAGCATGGTATAGTGGGAACTAGATCTGTTGCCAGAACTGGTTCAAGTGCTGGATGATACTTATTAACTATATGTGCATAGAAAAGTTTCAGTTTTCAAACTTATAAAAAAGGGTTAATAATAAGTAATTTCATTAAGAGGCACTATGGTATAGTGGATATACAGCTAGCCTCACAACTCATCTGGGTTAATATACTCTAAAAACAAGGAAAATCAAATGAGAGTAACTAGACAAGGAATCCTGATAAGGGATTAAAGAGAATAACTATAAAGTCTCTTTTTAACAAAGAATATTCTCAAAATTTTAGCAGTTTTCAGAGTTAAAATCTTTTACATTGAAACATTTATTTAAATTTAATTTAATTTACAGTTTAGTTTGTTGAATTGATGTTTAATATTAAGTTTATAATATATTGTTTAAAATGGATACTAGGCCACAAAATGCTATCTGACTTTTAAGCGGAATGGCTGGGGAGAAAAGGAAAACATCATTATTTGAGAAATGAGGTACCAATTTATTAGATAGTTAGAACCCATAGCAATCCTAGACAAAATTGAAAAGTAAGCAAATATTTGTTTTCAGGATCATCCTAACCTCCCTTTTTTGGTCTACCCCTCTTTCTTCCTCCATCTCTACTTATTTTATACTTTCAGCTTTCCCCAAGGTACCCAATTTTGACAGCTGTCTCTATTCTATTATTTTACTTGGGCCTATCATATCCTAATAACATCCCTTATTAAAACCTTTCCATGTTCTGATCCAAGGTGAGGAAGGATTAGATATTGGAAAAATTATCCATCCTTTTTTCCTTTGAGAGCTTCATTATCCTTTCAGTTAATCAAATGTGAAGTTTCCATTCTTTCCTTTAACTCACACCACAATTACAATCAGTTGCTAAATTTTACAGATTCGACTCCCATTTGTCCACTTCTCTTCACTCACAAGACCACCATTTTTTGTTTAGGTCCTCATTATCTTTATCCTGAATTAATGCAATAGTTTCCTAATTGGTGTCCCTGCCTCAAATCTGTTTTCTCCAATCCATTTCCCACACATCTACCAAAGTAATTTCTTCAAGCACAGTTCTGATCATCTCAACTCTGCTCGAGGAATCCAATGACTCCCTATTGTTATTAGGATCAAAAAAAAATCTATATATGACATTTAAATTTGCTGAAGTTTACCTTTTCAGACTTCTCATATGTTGTCATTCTTTTTCATGTACTCTACAGTTCAGCATAGCTGGGTCACAGAATGGAGGGATAGGATTAAAATATAAGAAGACTAAAAGGGTAAAAAGGGGCCAGTTGTAGAGGCTTTAAATGCCAAACAGAGGATTTTATATTTGATCCTGGAAGTGATGAGGAGTCACTGCAGTTAATTGAATGGGGCAGTAGTAGTAAAATGTTTAGACCTACAGTCAGACCTGATCTTTAGGAAAATCACTTTTGGTAGCTGACTAGAAGATGGACTGGAGTGGGCTGAGACTTTAGACCTGAAGACCATCTAGCAGGCTACTACAAAAGTCCGGCTGAGGGGTGATTAGGGTTGAAGGTTATTAAGTTGGGGGAACATTTAAGTGAAATGTTGTGAAGGTAAAAATGACTCAATATGACAGTTTCTTCAAGTTTGTCACACAGAGAAATAGTGGCAGAACTAAGACTAAAATCTAATACTTGTTCTACTATACAATATGTGTGATTCAAATTACAGCATAAACATAAAAGAAATGCCTTAATTTAATGAAAAATTATTTTCTATCATTCAAATTTCAAACACGAAGTATAACTGTCTTCCTCATATGACTGAGCAAAACGTAAGTGCCACCTCGTGGCAAGTTACTACTAATGCAGTGCAAATGTGAGAGCTACAGGACTACTTATATTGTGGTCAGCTGCCCTACAATAAATTAATGTAACAAACATCTGTTATGCACAAAGCATTGTGCTAGGTATCTAGAATCCATGTTATGGATTATTATAAAGCTAGGTAACTGTCTGCTGACTTATCTCACAAACACAAAACATCCCCGTACACAAAATACTATACAAAAAGACTTGTGTGAATGTTAACCTGTCTATTTAAACCATAGTGTATTTTGGGGACTGGCGATGAGCACATGAAAATTAAGAGTTAAATTAAAGATTCAGACCATAAACAAATTTAGAGAAATTTTTTTGTGTATCCTCATGAGCATGCAGAGGAAATTTTCACAGGACCAGAAACTGAAGCATTGAATGACTTGCCCCAAAATTAGGTATGTAGCAAATGGCAGAACCAGAGAGAGAATTCAAACTGCCTTAGCTCCATTCAGGAATGTGTCTGGAGATCCAATTTAGAAGATGAAGTGACAGCAGGTGGCAGGGAAGAAAATGGTCAAATTAAAGGACTTCATAACTGACCAACAATTAAAATCCTCAATAAATCAGACCATCCCTAAGTATTTATTAAGCTCCAATTACATGACATAACTGAAGGAGGCCCTGTATGAAGAATAAAAGATTCTTGTGGCAATGAGTTTTACATTATACAGTATAAATATAAAGTTAAAAAATAAAAAATAATTACTAGCAGGATGCAGAGCACTAGCATTTGGAGAGATCAGAAAAAGCTTCATGGTATTTGATGGTGTTTAAACTGCTTCTAAAGAAAGAAAAGGACTTTGTGAAGTGGGGGTAAGGAGGAAATACATTCCAGGCAGATAGGGTATCAGCAGGCTTGATAGTAAGAATCCAGGGCTGAAGTTTGGCCAGCAGTCAAAGGAGTGAGGGATTTAAGGGCATCAGATAGTGTGGAACTGAAATAGCTAACTACTGGATGGAGATTGAAGGAGGAGAAAAATGAAGTCAGAGCAAGGGTAATGACCTGAGAAAATGTTGACTGATAGAGAGAATAGAAATCTTGTGGAAGGTGAAGAACAGAGGTAAGAGTAAAGCATGGAGAGGCAAAATGAGCTAAGGTTAATATTAGATAGATCCAAATCATAAGCAGGAGAAAGGGACTATGCCCTGAGGTTGGAGTATGCCATTGAATGGCAGGCTAAATCCTTAGAGGAGTCACCATCCTAGTGAGTTAGCTATAAGAAGGAAAAAGATACGAGGAAGCATGGGGAAGAGGGGCTGAGAAGAAAGATACGATGAGGCAGAAGATCATGGCAGGCTAACTCCAAAAGATATCAGTAAAGATGGCATAGGCCATAGGCAGATTTATAGGAGAAATTTAACTTCAGGGTTTTGACACCACAATTTGGGTTTCTGATTTTGTAAAGTGGGGCCTCCAAAGACCTGGGAGGGAGGAGACTATAAAGGCTAAGTGGTTCCCATCAGTGCCTTTCTCTGCTTGCCTCAGGGAGTATTATCATCTTCAGGCTTTCTCTGCTACCCCATCTAGCTACTCAAGACCTCATCATTTAATGATTTTTTTCAAAGTTTATTTGAAAATTTTTTTTTTTTTTTTTTTTTTTTTTTTTTTTTTTTTGGGAGATTTGGGTTTTTTTAGTTGCCCCGGGTTTCAAAGGGGGGGGGAGTTAAGTGTATTAGATCAGTT
>JAJPUD010014196.1:16438-41425 GCA_023553655.1 Myrmecobius fasciatus
TTTTTTTTTTTTTTTTTTTTTTTTTTTGCTTTTTGCTTAGGCAATTGAGGTTAAGTGACTTGCCCAGGGTTACACAGCTGGGGAATGTTAAGTGTCTGAGATCAGATTTGAACTCAGGTCCTCCTGACTTCAAGGCTGGTGCTCTATCCACTGTGCCACCTAGCTGCCCCTTATTTGAAAATTTGATAGAAACACTTTAGCATAAAGTTATGCTTGATGAACCCAAAGCATTGGGTAGAATTATTTTGCTTTATTTTTTCTTCAAAACTTCAACTGCCAACCAAGGGGGGGGGGGACTGAGGAAAATACAAAAGGGATCTGTGATGTATCGACTTTATACAAAATTTCCCACTGAAATAGATTATAACCCATCTATGACTTATAGTAGAAAAGTCCTAGGAAGTTGCCTAAGGAACATAGATGAAGTGACTTGCTCAGGGTTACTCAAATAGTATCAGAAAAAGGGTTCATTTTCATGACACCAAGTCTAGCTTCTTATGTACTATACTGCATTGCATTTAAAGAAAAAATAAGAAAACAAATAGTAGGAGTATGATAAGATCTTAGTAGAAGTTATTACTTTTCTAGTGAATTATTAAAAGTATCTGAACAAGAAAACTTTTCTAAGATAGTCATTCATTTTGCTTAAAGGGGGGCATTTAAGTGAATATTTTATTATGTCATTTGGAAATGTGTTGTTTTTTTTTTAAATTTTATTTTATTTGCAAAACATATGTATGGGTAATTCTTCAACATTAACCCTTACATAGCTTTCTGTTACAAAGTTTTCCCCCCAACTCCCCACCCCTCCCCTAGATGGCAGAATATCCACTACATGTTAATTATGTTAAAATACTTGACAAATCGAATATATGTATACATATTTCCAAATGTATCATTGTTGTGCAAGAAAAATCGTATCTATACGAAAGACGTATCAGATAAAGGAAACACAATGTAAGCAAACATCAATCAAGGAGTATGAGAATGTTATGTTGTGGTCCGCATTTCACATCCCTCTCTCTGGGTGCATATGGCTTCCTTCAGTGAACAATTGGAAGTGGTTTGAAACATGGAAATGTGTTTATTGAAAGATTATTTATTATGTTATATTTTTATTTATATTTTTATAGCTTGATGTGATTATTCTTTCAGGGAAGCTGTCTGGCTATCATGAAATTCCACCAGGTATTGGATCCACCTAATGCTTTGTTTTGAGTTCCCCAAAATTTGAATGTTTATGTTTACATCTCTGTAGACTTTGTCAGGGAACTTCCCTCTGTACAAAGTAGCTTAACTGCTTAGTACAGTTGATTTGAAAACTCTTAGAATTCTTTATAGTTAAATACATTTCTTTTCAATTTTATTTCAGATTTTGGAGTTTATTATTGTGACAATCAGAAGTTTAGTAGTGTGACAGTGATGACTGAGTTTTTTTGTCTATACATCACAGAGATAGTTTGATGCATCACAGAAAAGGAATTATTGTTATGTAAAGTTTGCTATCAATGAGTGTATAAAGATTTTAACAGTTTATGTAAAGTTGTGAAGTTTTATTGAATTTTAAAATGCTGAAAATATTCTTTAATGATAATTTAAAAAGACATATGATTACAAATTTTTATAAGTGAAATAAGACAATGAAGTCTAAAAATTGTAAATAATTTATCTTAAAACAAACATTAATTAAAGTTCTTGAGGATGAGGAACAAACAGGGAGAATGAAGTAAGTAAATAAACTTAAAGCAACTCTGAATATGTATGCAATGGTCAGCAAAATCATTCAGGATCCTTGGCATCCTATCTAGTCTTAAGATATCCTTATCTTAACCTCTACAGTGTCCTAATTTTTACATTTTACATACAAGTGGAACTTCTAAAGTTCAGATTTGGTGCTGTAATTATTAAGGGTAGCAAAGCAACAATAATAAATTGTGACTATATGAATGAGAGCAAGAAATAATTGATTGGAGAAGGTGGTCATGGAAAGGAAAGGAAATGAGGGTGGGGCTGCCATCATAGCCTCATAGATTACTGAAACTGAAAAGAAATTTAAGAGATTACATAATGTAGCCTCCTATTCCAGATGAAAAAACTGAAGGTAAAATGTCTTATCCCAAGTGACAGGACTACTGAATATGCAAGGGAAAAGGAAAAGAATATTTAATATCCAAACATATTTATGTGTGTATATATACATATACATGTGTGTACATAGGCACACAGATATATACATATATAAATAAACATATATATGCATTTTTCCCCCCTCCACCAGCTCACTGAATTCTTGGCCTCTTTAGCCTACTGTGCACTTCGTTCCACTTTTTTAATTCTTGCACATAAAATTTGGACTCCGCCTCCCACAAATTTCTCCCCTGCTATTCCCATTTTTCAATGGCTCGTTTTCTTACTTTTTCGGCAATATAGGCCCTCTTCCCCTGGCCCTTTCTTTCCAGTACTGGCTATTCGAATTTGGGTAGTTCTGCTTTATCCACAGCACTGCAGGAGCCTACAGCTCTCTCTAGGGCCTTAGCCGCCGCGTCCCCTGTATCCATGGAGACCAGGAAACTCCGACGCTTCAGTTGTTTCCAGGTTTCCTATTGGTTGGCAAGGGTCTTCTGCACCCCTCCTATAACTATAAACCAATGAGCTCGAGGAACAGAGCACAACCAGTCATCTGAGAACTAATAAAGTTCTCTTTATTTTCATCCGCCCATAGCAATACGCTTGGCTGGTTCAGGCGCGGTCTTTCTGGGACTTGTAGTTTTTTGAGTGCCTAGAACCTCACGCTCTTTATACGATTCAGAACTACCTATCCCATCTGCCCACGAGGTTATTGAGGGGTTTCAAAGGGTGAAAAGACACTGTGCGGTTGAAGAGGGGTATTCTGACCTGGGGTTTGGTTTCTTCTAGCTTCTAGGACTTGTTAGCGGTCTGCAAGCCGTGAAGGACAGGACCGGGTAGGGCAGGGTAGCTGTGGGGTGGGTGGGCTCCATTTATGGGCCTTGAGGGTTCATTACCATTCCTGCTGACCTATCGTGTCTTCCTTACTCCATTAGCCTCGCCGGGTCCGCGGTGGCTGGGTCAGCCGCGACCAGAGAACCCCCGCGTGGGGCTCTGGTGACCTCAGGCCGGGCTTGAGCCGGGGGTCATGTTTGGCCCCGGCCCGGGCTGGTGGCGAGGCGGCCCTCAGCTCGGCCCCCTCGGTGTATGGGCCGGGCTTCGGGCTGCCTTGGCCCCGGCGGCGGTGCCTCGAGGCCGTCCTGCTAGACCCTACAGCCTGTTGGAGAGGAGCAGCTTGAGCGAGCCGGCCATCGCTCGCAAAACACCCCTCAAGGAGTGGACGCTGATTGTCAACCCGTTCGGGCGGCTGCAGGCGCGGCTCCCGTGCGACATAGCCGTGAGACCCCTAGACCCTTACCACTACCCGGACGCCGACCGAGTGCTGGTCACGGTGAGCAGTGTGGAAGGCGGCAGCCTGGACCTGGACAGCATCCATGTGAGGTACGACGAGGCCCTGAAGCAGATGGCCATCATCTCGGACAGCATCCACCACCAGGCCTCGGTGGAGGTGAAGGTCCCCTTGAAGTTCGGTAAGCCAAGGCGGGCTAATGGTGAGGCCTCCGGCTATTCAACCAGGTCTAGGGTTTTAAACAGCTAAAAGGGAGGGGAGGGGAAAGTGAAGCCTGGGGAGGTGTTTTCAAACCTGTGTCAAACAAAGTACATTGATCCATTGATCCTACTCTCTGAGTCCCACAGTCTCCTAACCCAGCTTTTTAAATATTATTAGCAATAATAATAGTAGGAAGTAGTCATATAGCGCTTTAAAGTTTGCAAAGCGCTTTTCGTTTGTAATCTCATCAGGTCCTAAAAGTAATGGTACCTAAACATTTATTTGATTTCCAAAGTAGAGACTTGTGCTATTCATATTTTGTTAAATCTTTTGACTCTAAAAATAACAAGACCTAGGCAGTTATTGGCTGCTAAAGGAAAGGCGCCTAAGCGTTTATTGATCTTTAAGATAAGGGGTCTCTGCTGTATATATACATCCTTTGATTCTTTGTGGCTTTTTTGTTTTTGCTGAGGCAGTTGGGGTTAAGTGACTTGCCCAGGGTCACACAGCTAGGCAGTGTTACTTGTCTGAAACTAGATTTGAACTCGGGTCCTCCTGTATTCAGAGCTGGTGCTCTATCCACTGCACCACTTAGCTGCCCCATTTGTTTCTTTTAATGGCACTTAAGCAGTAAGCTACTTGACTACTAAGGGAAAAGGACAGTTGCTGTAATCTATCAGTTTGACTCCAGATTGCTGATTATTATAGCAGACTCCAGGTGTAACCTGTTTAGAATTACATTTTGCTGAAGTTTAACCTTATTTTAAAGGGAATGATGATGTGCTTAGATGATGAGCACTGAAATGGAGATATGGTTTGATAAAGACAAAAGGACCACCATTCTCTCTGCTATATTTCAATTACAATGGCATCTGCACTTGACCAAATATATTTTAAAGCCTTTAGAATATGGGGATAAAACTTTTTGAGCAAGTGATTGGTAGAGAGCTTATATCCTCATCAGAGTTTAGATTTCTCAGTTATTACAAAAGATGGGACTCTGAATAGTTTCATTTCTTGGAGATTTCAAATCTTAGATGTGCTACTAATAATGACATTTTCCAGATGATGTTTTAAATTTTTTTAATGGTTATTTTGCGGAGGCAATGGGGGTTAAGTGACTTGCCCAGGGTCACATAGCTAGGAAGTGTCTGAGATCACATTTGAACTCGGGTCCTCCTGACTTCAGGGGTGGTGCTCTAACCACTGTGCAACCTAGCTGCCCCTTTTAATGGTTATTTTAATGAACTGAATCATAAAAGATTTATGACCTTAATTTCTATGAAACTTAGTTCTAATGATGTTGTGAAAAGACTACTTAGACCCAGAGGACAGTGATTTCCAATCCTGGAATTGCCAGGAATATCTGTGTGACAAAGCAATTCCTTTCATCTCTTTGGGCCTCACTTTCCTTACCTGTAAAATGAAGGAGTTAGACTAAGTAACCTCTTAAGGTTACTTCCACCTCTAGCTTTATGGCCCTGTTATTGATACTTAAACATACTACTTCGCTCACTGGGTTTTTATAAGCCTCAGAGGAGATGATGAGTATGAAGAACCAATACTCTTTAGAAAGTAAAAGTGTAGAAGTCTATAGGATTGGTAGTGGTAATGACATAGAACCTATGACAGATTGTTCCTAAACATTTGGAAACTACTGTTTTGCAGAAGTAGCCTGGAGATTTTTAAAGCAATATCATGTACTCACTCACTGAGGTGCTTTTTAAAAGAAAATTCTTCCAACTTGGCTAAACAATCTGAAGACTAATTTAAATTATGTATTACTATTAATTGTAAGCCAATTTTGAATAGAAAGTTTATCTACATTATTTGTTGTATTAATTGCTCAGTATATTTTAGCTCATCTGATTGCTCTTGTTTTAAATGTAACCTTGAGTTTTCTAAGGTGGTGCCAGATGAACTTTAGATCTAAAAGGACCTATTAAAAGTAGAAAAGCTTTGAGTATTAGAAAGGTGGTAAATAATTTGGCTATTGCCTAAAGAGTACTTACCTAGCTGTAGAGTGGCACACTGATCATCAGGTGATAAATTTGCTGAGGAAACCAATCCATATCTTAAAATAGAAATCACCTGCTTGTAGTATGCTTTTAGATTTGAGATTTAAGAAAGTTCTTATCTCAATAAAGCAGAGGTATATAGACTAATTAAGATTGTCTGTAGATATTTTATAATAATGAGACCTCAAAATGTATTTATGAAGTATAAAAATGCAGGAGGCTGAAACCATACTTCCTTAACTATATAAATGGTTGAATCATAGGCCAGATACATGCATATTTTTGGTAGGCTGATCCAGTGCTATGCTTAAAAATACTTTTTCTGGGCAGAGATCAAATTTGTATCTTCATTTCTTTGTTTATTTTCAGAACTTGTAAAGGGCACTTTCCATATAAATCTAATCTTATGTGCATATATGTATGCACATGTGTATCTGTATAGATATGTTTTATGTACTTGTACATATATATATCTACATGTGTGTGTATAAATGTACATGTTCTAATGCTTTGATTTAATTCTGTAATTATATTTTCTTGTGTTTAGAAGAAATATACATGTTTAACCTTTATTGGATTACTTGCTCTCTAGGGGAGAGGGAAGGGAAGGAGAAAAATTTGGAGCACAAGGTTTTGCGAGGATGAATGCTGAAAACTAGCTTTGCATGTATTTTGAAAAATAAAAAGCTATTTTAAAAATTGAAATTACATTCTCTTGATTTTAATGGCACTTTTCAGTTGATATTTTAGGTATTTTTATTCTAGTTGATCACTGTAACTGGATAGATTTATTACTTAGTTCATTTAGGTTTCCTTTACCTCACACACAGGTACTAATCTTGTTTCTGTTTTGTTTCATTTCTTCTTTATGCATTGTATAAACCAAATTACTCTAATTCTTAGCTTTCACTTTGGTCCTGAAAATACTCTAGGAGAAACAACACTGTAGTTGGCCATGGCTCTTCTGGAAAATTTCTTGTTTCTGAAAATTTTGTAGCCCCCTACTTCCACTCCATCATGGACATTCATAATTTGGATTTTGGAGGAGTAGAGTAAATTTAAAAAAAAAAAAGTTTTCCGTTCTTCTACCCTCTCCCTGCCATTTCAGAGAACAGAGGAGAATAGAGAAACATTTCTGATAATCAATAAAGGTTATCCATTTTTGTGTTGCTTTAAAATAGAATTTTCTAATCTTTTTTGTTAGTATTTTCCATCCTGCTCTCTCTAGTAGTTTTAGATAGTGATTTTATAAATTTTAACAAGTAGGAGCTATCCTTACAATGGCATCCAGTTATAATGTATATGACTTACTCTTGGTTTTATTTTCTCACTTTTATGGGTTGTTTAATGGCCAACTCTTAATGTTTTATTGTGGTAGAAGTGGGGTAACATTAGATTCTAGAAGTTTATGTCATTGGAATGCAAATTCTAGAGGGTTCTATCAGAGGGAAAGACTTCAGATCTAGACCAATGAGTAAAATATGAGTTATCTCTAGAACAATCTAGTTAATTACTGAGAAGCAAATTACCTAAGGGTTGATTTTTCAGATAATTATGGAGGGAAGAAAGAAAATCACCATGAATCTTGAAGACAGTCCACTGAAGCATGGAGAAGTCACAGGCTGTGACAGTAGGGAAATGGGGTGTGAAGAGGGAATAAGGGGGAGAGGTCTTAAAGTGATCAAATTTTGGATCTTTGAAGTATTGAAATATAGAGTATAGTTAAGATTTGCCCTTGAGATCTCTCTGAATCTTGGAAAATGTATTTCTTTTCTTCACTTATGTAAGATCATGCTGCTAGTAAAATATGGCTGGAAAGCTATTTCTTCACTCTTTAGTAATTGGGAGTAATACACAAGAATAACAGTACTGCTTTTCCTAGTTACTACTTCATTCTGCAATGGGTTTCAGATCTGACCATGGAATAACCTTTTCATTATCCAATAAAAAAAAAATTGTTTTTGATGCATTTCATTCTTTTGGCAAATATTTTTTTTTAGTATCATTCAGACACATAAAGTAACTTCAGTCTCTTGTCCAGACCCATTATAATTAATTATTAGTTAGATTGGTCTCTATATCAAACTAAGTATTCTATTAATGAATAGAGGAAAAGTAACTTCATCCCTTCTCTGCCTAGTCATTACCAATACTAAAATATTGGAGGTATCTTTCTGATCGCCACTGAAGGTTATCTCTTTAGATTGTGCTGCTTTGCCTTTTATGCCAAACCCAGTATTGACTGTTCCGCTCTCTGAAGAGCTGTACTTCCAGGGATGCCTGTTAGTCATTGTATTAACTTGATTTTATTTCTTCATTTCTAGATTTGAATATCAGGACCTCAGGAACTGGCTGTGTAAAGGTCCAGGAAGCTGAATGTGATGATTGTAGAATAGAAACTGAACAAGGGAACAGCATTGTGCAATCAGTAAAAGTATGTATATCCATTAAATTTTCCTAAACTCAATTACAACACAAAACCATATAACATTTGTTCGATAGTAAGTTGAAGATTTACTAATGATACTCACTATTCACTTGTCAGAAATTCTTCACCTTTAGTTTTAAGTGAGCTCTGTTAGTAAACCAGTCTGGTGGAAATATAATGGTTATAAACTGTTCTGAGGATTTCTCTTTGATTTTCTGATATCTACAGTGAGTAATGCTTCCAGACTATTTTGAGAACAATTCTTTGAATTGTAGAAAAAGATGTTTCTGAAGGAATGTTTTCTGAAATTTTTTCCTTTAAGTCTCAGAGGAAGCATGGCTTATCATCTTCAAAGTTAAGAAAGACCTGGATTCAGGTCCTTGTCTGACTAACTCAGTGGCCATGTGACTCTTGGCAAGGTACTTTCCCTATCTGTACTGTGGATACTTCTCTGTCTTAAATTTGCAAAATACTTGCCCTCTTCTTTGGTAGAGCTCCCTCACTATCTTCTCACACTAATGCAATTGTAGATTTAGCTTAAAAAATAGTGAATGAAAACGATAACGGTCATTTACTATATATAATAGATATATATATATACCTGAACAGTTATATGACAATGGATTTATGGTGTCTCAGTATTATAAAATTCATTATTTATAGAACACTTTGATGAATATTTAACAAACATTTGATACCTAATTTAAGAAAATTTTGATTTTGTTAGGAATCAGATGTGTATAACTCTTAATGATAATTCATTATAATAATATGTAGAAAAATAATTTTGTAGAAGGTAAGCGAACTTTTGAAACAGATTTTTTTAAATACTAGAAAAAATATTGAAATTTTTAGTGATAGAGTATTAACGGAATCACTTAACACTGTCCTTGCCATTAAGAGAATTTTAAAGACCACCTCAGGAGGAACTTTTTCTTCCTTCACATTCAAAATTCATAACTCTGTCAGAAAGACAGACTGGGGACAGTAGGAGAGAGTAAGGAAAATGCCACATTTGTGACTTATTTGGCTGTGTGAGGAGAAATATGGGTTTTAATAGAAAATTTCTCAGATACTTTTCCTTTAATATTTGAAAAGACTGTTTATCAGGTAACTTTATTTAGGTTTTCTGCAATTTTATTGTTAAAAGTATGCTTTTTACCATTTATCAGTTTGGTACCTTTAACTATTTTGTCAGCCTTTAATTATTTTAAAGATTTCCCATTTTTAATTCTTATCTATTTTTTAATTTTTTAAATTTTTTTTATAAATATGGCTTTTCTGCCTGGACATTTTAGGGGCATTCTTTTTTTGCCCCTAAGTTGGGTCTATTTTCAGAGTAGATGAATATATTTTTAACAAAGTAACCATGTGTGGAACATACCTTGAGAAAGTAAGAATTCTGTTTAACTTTAAAATTCGTTTTACTTGAGAAAAATATATCTTAAATCAATTTTGCTTATTGTAGTGCAGTTTCAAAGCAGTTTCTTTACTTGTAATTGAATCTTATTTCAAATGACTTTTTTCAGAAAAGAATAGGAATTATCTCTGGAATCTAGTGTAGTTAATCACTTTTTGCTGGTTGAAATTGTTTCAGAAATCTGTTTCAGGCCAGTAGGTGGCAATGAGGATTTTGAAGACAGCCCTCTAGTAAGAAATATTGTCTGTGATTAATATGATTACTACATTGGTCTTTGCAGCTATTTACTTCCAGAATGTGACTATATATGTAATTTTTTTCTTCTTTTAAATTTTTTTAAAATTTTAAATTTCAATAGAAAATAGGAAAAGAAAAAAAATTACCATGTGCACAGCAGAATATTCCAAATATAAAATAATAAATTTCTATCTCAAGAAAGCCTATATAATAAATACAATGTGTTCAGACCTGTCCCATTTTTTCTTTGTTTCCTGGTAGGTTTTCTTTTGTTGTCTGCTGTGTACTTTTTATTTTAATTCTTTTTTTCCTCTTTTTCCCTCCCTCCCCCCCCCCCTTACCTCACTCAATTAAGGCTACAATTAAGTGTGGACACACATATACTATATCCATATACATTCACACACACACACATTCGTATTCATAAATCTTTGTGTCCAAGTCTTTCCATATTTTTTAAACTCCAACTTATCATTTCTTAAATACTACAGCAACATACTAACCTTACATTGTCAATTAGACAATTAAAATATAATTAAAACAATTAATTTAAATAGTTAAAACATTATTGATTAGTATGGCTGACATATAGTATAGTTTTCCTATTTTTCTCTTTTGATTGTCTATTTTAGTTTTCACTTTGAAATCAGGATTACTGCTTTTTTTTTTTAACATAATAAATTTTGCTCCATTTTCTATCCCTTCTGAGTCCTCTACTTTACATCTATATGATACTTGTCTGCCTTTTACTTACCCTACTCCCACTTCAAGGATCCTTCTCTTATCCTCTTATCTACTCATTCTTCTAGCAGTCCTTCCTTTACCCTCAGTTCTTCATCCTATCTCTCTCTTTATCCTATTCCTGTTAATCTACACACTTTATCCCATTACCATTCATTTACACAGCCCTCAGCTTATTCCCTCATCCTCTTCATTGAATATTTAAAAGACTTTTACTCCCTTCTAAATGTATGTTCTCTCTTAAATTCATTCCTGATGAGAATAGGGGTCCAAAACTACCAACCTTCCTCCCCCATCTAATTCCTTTGTGTCAGTTCTTCCTCTCATGTTTCATTTGTGTAATTACTCTTTTTATCTTTTTGCTTTTTAGACTCACATATCATACTCAACTCTACCCCAATCTTTCTTTCAAACTACCAAATTACTAATGACATTATTACTTAGGCATAGATTATATTTCCACATATAAAACATATACACTTTGTCTTTATTGAATCCCTTGTAATTACTCTTTGATATTTTACATATATTTCTCTTGGATCTTGTATGTCAGATTTTCTATTAAATTCAGGTCTTGAAAGTCTTGACAATTCATTTAATGTTAATTTTTTTTTTTTTTTTTTTTACCCCATTCAGGATTATGCTTAACTTTGCTGGCTATGATGTTTTTGGCTGCAGTCCCAATTCTTTTGTTCTTCAACATACTATGTTCCAAAACTTGTAGTCTGTTATTATAACTGCTGCTAGATCTTGCATGATTCTGTTTATGACTGTTCTGTATTTTTTTTCTTGTTACTTATAATATTTTCTCCTTCACCTGGGGGCTTTGTAATTTGGCTATGATGTGTCTGTAGGTTTTACTTGTAGGATCACTTTCAGGTGGATTTTTTCTGTTTCTACTTCCCCCTCTTGTTCTAACACTTTGGGACATTTTTCTTTAAGATTCTTTTTTAAATTGTAGTTTTCAAGTAGTTTAATTACTCTTATGCTTTCTCTTATTTATCTGTTCTCCAGATTAGTTATTTTCTTTTTTCTTTTTTTTTTTTTGAGGCAATTGGGGTTAAGTGACTTGCCCATGGTCACAGAGCTAGAACGTGTTAAGTGTCTGAGGTCAAATTTGAACTCAGGTCTTCCTGACTTCAGGGCTGGTGCTCTATCCACTGCTCCACCTAGCTCCCCAAGATTAGTTATTTTCTTATGAGATGTGTCACACTCTCTTCTATTTTTTCATTCTTTGTATTTTGTTTAATTATTTCTTGGTTTCTTATAACTTTTCTGACTTTCTCTTGCCTAATTCTATTTTTCAGGGAGTCATTTTCTTCCTTAAGATTCTGGATCTTCTTTTCTAATTGGTTGACTTTCTTTTTACTATCTTGTTTTTCTCATATTGCTATTTAAAATTTTTTTTCCTCAATCTCTTTCTTGATTTTTAAAGTTTTTTTGGATTTTTTTTGTATGAGTTTCTTTCAGGCAGGTGACCTTTTGACATTATTTTTTGGAATAGGAGAGGCTTTTATTTTATTTTTTTTTGCTTTTGTATCCTTCTCTGAAGAACAATTTTCTCTGTTCCCATAATAACTTTCTATGATTGGGTTCTTTCTCCTTTGCCTGCTAATTAAAAAAAAAATAAGAGCTTGTTAGTGTATCACCTCTTGTCTTAGGGAGATGTGAGAGGAAGAGATGAGATGGTGCTTCTGGCCTCAGGATCTCCTTCAATTCTCCCTTCTAGTCTGGAACTGAAACCAAGACATTCACTCTCCTGTAAGTGTCTATAAGAAAAGTTGGTTCTTGATTTCAGTCATTTCCAGATCAGTGATCAGTGTACACTCAAATTATTGATGTATTGGAACAAGAAATCAAAAGCAATACTAAATTAAAAGATGGAATTGCCATATAAGCTTGTTTTTTATTCTATCACAATCTCTTTTAATGAGCCATTGACACAGAAGAATGGGTCACAAAATCAAAGAATAGACATTGATACCACCAATATTTTTTAAAGTCACACTGATAAAAATCAGGCCCTACATTAGGGAGAATAAAAAACTTAGACATCAGTTCAGCCAGTAAATCATTTGATCTCCTTGCCAAGTACAGATTTATAGCTGCCAAGGGCAACACAAGTTCAGCACAATCTTGTTGGTAAATCTTCCAGAAGTTGATGGTAGAAGATTATGAACTATATTGCTTCAGAAAAGTGAGAAGCATTAGGAGGAAAAGCAAGGGTTTTTTTTTTTTTTTGTTTGTTTGTTTTGGCTTAGGCAATTGGGGTTAAGTGACTTGCCCAGGGTCACACAGCTAGGAAGTGTTTAAGACCATATTTGAACTCAGGTCCTCTTGACTTCAGGGCTGGTGCTCTAACCACTGCGCCACCTAGCTGCCCCAGGCAAAGCAAGTTTATAGAAAGTTGGCAAGAGATTCATTTAACTCAGACCACCTCAAGGATATTTAAGGGTGAAACTGGCAGGAGGACAACAAATAGATGAAAAGTTGAAAAAATATGTTAGTATTATTATAATTATAACAAAGCCTTTTTCTCTATCAGTGAAAGTAGAGTCCCTCCACAACTGAATTCTAATATCATGGGAGACAGAAATGGCACTAAAGGAAATACAAATGAGAAGAGAAGCTCAACTAGACTAATATACAGAGAGAATGTCTACTCTGGAGGCATAATTTTGAAGACATTGGGGGATACCAAATACTTGAAAAAAAAATCACATAATTAGTGATGGAGACAACTTTGAATGCCTACTTTCCTATCTCTATATACAGTTTTTATAAGAATAATCTATATATGTATGGAGGACATGATAAAGGTATAAGAAGGGAAGAGGCAGACTTTTGCCAGTTATATTCTAGAGTGCATCTTTGCAGGAATACAGTTGACTAAAAGATGGAAAGAATACAATATCTCATGAAGCTTTTTTCTCTTTTGCTTATAAAAAGACTTTGATAGAGCACCTTTTTTCTAATATGATTTTAAAATAATATGATTCCTTGAATAAGTTGGATGGCAGTCTGATTACTAATATCAAATGAGGCATGTGGAGATCATGAAAGTTCAGAAGGTTGATGGAACTAAGTATTTAACATATTTAGGGAACATCCCTGAGTATGGGATGTAATGTAGAGAGAATGGCTATGAGCTAGTTACTGAACTCCTGAAAAATGGAGAGAGAATGATGTGGTGAAAGCTGACTAGTTGACAACAAAAAGAATTTGGAGAGAATAGAACAGATAGATTAATGAACTTCAGAAGAGGGGAGATTATTGTTAAGTTATAGTAACAGAGAGAGGAGCTAGAAGTTGAAATGAAGAACAAGAAGCCCATTTTCCCATGTGTCACTGGGCATGACAGAAATATCCAATACTGGAGAGAGGCAGTGTTTTTCTGGAGTGAGGTGGATTTCTATGAGTAAAAAGAGGCAGAAGGAATATGACAGGAAAATACCTAAGACAAAGGAAAGTTTGTCAATAGAGAAGGGGTTACAGAGGGCACAATGGAAATAGGGAGAAGAATTGGGTTGAGATGAATGGGAAATAATAGGGTATAATGGGATTTCTTCTAAGGACCTGATGACTAAATTCAGAATGGTAATTCAGAAGAGGAGAGGATAAGAGTTTGTTAGTTATAGGACAGGGAAGTATCATTTGGCTTGGGTGTTTATCATCTGTGGTTCTGTGATGATAGCATACATGGTGGATTTGTTATGGCCTGAAGACTGAAAGAAAGATCTAGTTAAGCATTCAGGTGCATACATGTTTGTGACTAGTTCGTTGGAACTTTGTTGATCTTATGTTCTACCCCAATTTCTTTGCTACATTCCAAGATGGAGTTGGATGATACATAGAAGATATATGTGTGCTCTCAGTTCTTGGCCTGGTACCCCTTTCCTAAAGTAAAAAGCGTTGGCAATGAAAAGCTAGGTGCCTGAGGCTATGTTCAAAGGGATAGGGTGAAGGTGCTAATGGCAAAAGTTCTGTGTTTTGGGTGTATAATAGTTATAGAGGGATGAGGAACTAACGGTTTTCATATGCTGAAGCAAAGTAGATAGACCTGCTTCACATAGCAGTAGATTACAAGTATCCTTATAGATTACAGGTATCCTTAGGAGTTGTAATAAAGAGAGGTTAGAGCATTGTTGCTGTGACTCCAGACAAAGTAGCAGTTCCTATGGGAAAGTCCCTGAAAGTAATCAAACGTTTTTGTTAGCTCATCCAATCTTCAATAACAAAGCAATCCCCTCAGGAATGGCTTAACTTGCTAAGCTTCTTTAACTTGTAACAGGTTCAGCCCAGTGTTAGATGATGGAACCAGAAACTGATATGATTGGAAATGACTTTACAGAAAAGACTGCTTTACCTACTGAATCCTAAGGGTCATGGAACTTTCCAGTGTAATATGCAGTTGTAACCTTCCCTGTATTTTTGTCTTCCCTCCATTAAAACATATGCTACTTGAGTGCAGGAACTCTTAGTTTTGTTTGTATCCTCATTTCTTGGCACAATAGTGCTTAATAAGTCTTCATTCTTAGAAATCATGTTTTGTGAAATTTGATGCTTGCATTCCTCCCCTCTCCTTTTTTTGTTTGTTTGTTTGTTTGATTTTTGTTTTTTTGTTTTGTGTCTCTTCTATTTTAATTATTTTTGCTGTCCTCCTCAGTGATGTCCTCTGAGGATATTGAAGTATACAAGGATATTTACTCCTGTTTGCCTTTTGTTATGACAAATTTTCTTCTCTTTTCCCTGGTTTTAATTTCTTCTCCTATACATGTTACATACATGCACATAAATACACATACCTCTTTACATCCCCTCTATCATATGTACTACATTATGTTTTCTCTTTCATGATGACTTTCATCGTGGACTTAAGTAGATCTTAAAATTGCCAAATATTCTTTATAAAATTAAATTAGATTATTTATATTATTGTACTTTTGAATATAAAGGAGGTGATTTTTCCTCTCTTTCATAAAATAAAGTGCATTTTTTTTTAACTGTCTTTATTGAACTTTTTGAATTATTGCCAGCTTACTTGTGGATGTTAGCTGTTCATTATGGCTAAAATTGATGGAAGTCTGATTGCAGATGACATGTTTATAAATGTAACTCCTGCAATTAAATGTTTTGATGATAAGACAAAAAAGTCTAAATTGCTAAATTTTGTTTATTATTAATCCCCAATGAAAATAAAACTTTTTTCAAATTGTCTTTCAGAGTAAAAAATTACACATTCAAACAAAAGGAGGCAAAGTGATCTGTCTGGGAACTATTCTTGGAAATACAGATATTCATGCAACAGAGAAAAGTGTAAGCAAGAATAAGTCTTTTTTAGAAGTTTTAATTTAATGTAAAGTTGGTCATCACTATAATTATTTCAGAATTCACTGTACATTTCATTTTAAAAACATCTATTGATTAGATTTAAAATCTGGATTTATTAAATTCCATACAATGAAAACGAGTTGAATTTGTCTTTTTTCTCAGGGTAGCAGCATGGTAGGAGGAAAGCATGCTGGATTTAAAATCAAAGCAGAGAGACCTGAATTCAGATTTTCCCTGTGATACTTTTTGAGTGATCATGGATTAACTTAAACTCTTTGAGCTGTAATTTCTTCCTCTGAAAATGGGTTTAACATTATATGTAATTTCTGCCTCAAAGGGCTGTTATATACATCATAATGTATATAAAACATTTATAAGCTTTAAAACACTTGATATGGTAGAGTTGCTATTACTATTTTAATATTTTTAGTGTCCATCTCATAAAACCCTACTCCAGTGCATGGTTACACTGATGTGGGCATAGAGTGTAGAAATCCTCAGCTGCAAGAGTTTTCAGTATTGGCCCAGGAAAGGACTGTGTGATCTGAAGACCAGTTTTCACTGGCCTCAGAGAGGTTCTTTCCCAAAAAAGTGCACCAGCTGATGCAATTTTTTGACTTAGCTATTCATTAAACCATCTACTAAGGTATAAAAGAAATGCAATCTTCATCATTCAAAGGATTTACCCAAGAGATGAAAACATTTGCATCTTTGTAGTAAAATGTCACTAAAAACATATTTGAATCCAAATCTTAAGGGATTTTTCTGAATATAAATTAATACCAATAATAGTAGCTGTACTAAACAGTAGCATTTAAACAAAAATTTTTGTGTACTATGTTTCATTTGAGTTCCACAACTCAACGTTCTAAATCAAATGATCAGCAAGGTGGAAGATTAACCAAACCCATTAAACTTCCAGCTTTCAAAAAAAAAAAGCAATTTTGTGTCAAATATAAAACAAGTACAGCTGAATTAATAGAATAGAGAAGAGAGAATTCCCAAATGTAAAATCCTTATGAATTAATAACAGAACTTTTATCCTTAAATCACTCAGTATTCAATACTCCTTCCCTATTAGCTTCTCTACTTCCTTGGTTCAAGGCAGATACACAGGCTGTCTTACAAATTTATGTGCTTATGTCTTGGAAATTCCCTCCTCTTCTCACAGGACCTCTCTAGGAAATTGAGCATTTCTATCTCTATTGAGGAAGAAGGGAAATGAAAGGGTTTTCAAAATATGCTGCCTACTGACTGGGGCCCAGTCCTACACTAGGGACTACAGAGAATTTGCCCATAAACATTTTTACCCTCCTTCCATCTTGGAGGGAAAAATGCAATAGACATTGAAAAGGTAAAGGAGATCCAGAGGAAGAACTAGGCCTGGAGATTGTGGGAGGGACGTTGCCTAATTAATTAATTAATAAAATACTGAAACCCATCTGAGGCCAATCTGGTCTTCCTGAAAGGTGATTAGGGCAGAGACACAGATATACAAACCATAGATCCTTCAAAGCAACTAGGCTGAGGTAGCCCATTCCTACCAACAGAGCCAGAGAGACAGAGAAAAGAAAAGGAAAAAAGTGGTGCAATGAATATTTGTTATATTTGAAATCTTTTTCTGTCATTAAGGAACCTGGATTATACACCCAGTTGGGGATGGGGGGTGATCTGGTTCAAAAGGCATATTACTTTTAACTTATTGATATTTTGTTTCTATATCCCTTCATTTCCAGCAATGTTCCATTTTCTTCTCCTCCCCAAAGAGATATCCAATATACTAGTATTTTTTAAAGCAATTCAGCTAAAAAGTGCAGAGGGGCCAGAAAATGTGATAGGGGATTACAAAAAATAATTTATTTCAAAATATAGATAGAAAAAACTATCAATAAAAACATAAAGCACAAATAAATAAATCAACAGTGATTGATAACCATTTACCAAATGATAAAATAGTATAACATCCAACAACACATAGTTCTCTTAACAAATTATTATACAATGAAGGAAAATGAACCAGAACCTAATGAAATACAAAATTCTGTGGTCTATTAAGAAAGCATACAATGAAAATCTATATTTCAAAATTGAAATGAAATCCACAAAAGAAGAAAATAGGAATGAATATAGACCAGAATATAAACTTTTCTATGCAAAATTTTTAAACTCAGCAGACTAGAAAGAAAAAAAAAATTGAATTGTAAAGGGAAAGGTTATAATAAGTTCGGGTAACAAATACTGAAACATAGTTAAATCTGACAAAAGGAAAGCAAAAGTCAATCTTAAAGAACTCATGAGTTACAAGTAAATCAAAACAGTTAACCTGGAAAACAAGATGAACAGATTTAGCTTTAGGCTCTTAGTTTTCCCAGAAAAACGTGACAAAAAATTCTGAATATTGTAATGTACAAAATAATATAAGAAAATGAACTCTGTGTGGTAGATGTTACTGGTATCGCTTTTATTTTATAGGTGATGAAAGTGAGGGTTAGAGAAGTTAATTAATTGAGAGTTACAACTGAATTTTGTATGATTTCATGGTCATCCAACTGGCTAATGTCAGAGGCAGGATTAAAATCCAGGTCTTTCTAGCTCTACTTTCAATATCACTATGTAATTTCCTTTAAAAGTAATACAAGATAAAAATATGATATACTCATCAGTGTAACAAGTGCCAAGTATTTAGTGAATGATTAGTGAATAAATTTTGCAGCACAGGCAAATTTGAAGGATGACATAAATTTGTTACTATAACATTTTCCACAAGATGGCGCTAAATGATAACATTAATAAAAGTAGTTTCCTTTATTATCATTATCAATAATTTCTCATTATTGCTTTATAATTTTAGGGGTAGAAATCTGCAATAAAAACTGTTTAACATATTTTTAAATGAATTTGTGTCTATAGATTTTGGTCACATTATACTATTTTTGTTTTCTGATATTGCTAAGAATCTTTTAATGCCAATTTGAGAAATGACATAGTTAACTTTCTGCAGATGATCTGGTGGCAAATTTTATCTTTAAATTAAAAATAATTAAAGTAATGTTACCTCTATTACATTATTATATAAAAATGTGTTATATAATTACATATATGAAATAGATATATGTATATAATAAATAAAAATAATGCAACTCCTGTTACGTCATTATTTTTTTTTTTTAAATCTGTGAAAATGTAGTAGTAAGCTATTTGAACTAACATTTATCTCTTTGGGCTTGGGTTCTTAAGTTGGGGCCTGTGATTTTTTTGTTTGTTTGTTTTGTTAACTCTGTTTTCATATAATTTTCTTTGTAATATATTTTATTTTATGCATTTAAAGCATGATTCTGGGAAGGTTTGCCTAGACTTTAGCAACCTGCTAAAGGGGGCTCTCTCATACATACACATACACACACAAAGGTTAATAAGGCCTGCTGTTGAGTGATAGATTGAGAATTGCAGCAGCTTAGATAGATGCCATGTAACCCAAGTCATTTGTTTTACAGAATAGGACATTAAGGCCCTGAGAAGTTGTATTTTTAAACTAAGGTATGAAAATGCACTGCAAAACACATTTAGTACCTCTGAACAGTTTTTGTAAATCTAATACATAAATATTACCTCCCAGTTCATTCCTCTACAAGAATGAAGTAAATACTTTTATCATGTTCAGTTTTAGAAATAGTGAGTTTGAGATGTCTGTAGAACATTCATTTTGAGATGTTTGATAGGAAAATGGAGATGTGAGACTAGAAGGTAGCCGAGAGGTTAGAACTGAATAAGTATATTTGAGAATCTTAGAGATAATTAAATCTATGGGAGCTGATGAGATCATGAAGTAAAATAATATAGAAAGAAAAAAGAAGTGGGCCAGAATGGAATCCTGTGGGATCCTCACATTTAGTAGGTGTAACTTGAATGAAGTTTCTAAAAGCAAAGGAGACTGAGATATGTAGGACAACAGAAGAGTAGAGTGTCTTGAAAACCAAAAAGAAGAAAGTATCAAGAAGAGAGTAATCAATAATGACAAAGACTGCTGAGAAGTCAAGAAGTAAGACTAAGAAAAATCCATTAGATTTGGCAACTCAAAGATTCTTAGTAACTTTGAAGGAAGCAATTTTGATTGAATTGGTTTTGAATTTGATTGAAAGTTTAGAAGAGAAAGTCACTAGATTTGGCAAGGAAGAGATTGTTACATTTGATATGTTAAAAATATAAAATACTTTTCAGTTTTTGTTCTCACACTAAAAAGGAATGTTATTTCCAAGCTTCTTTCAATAGAAGAAAGTCCTTGATCTTTTGTTTTAAATACTATTCTGCTCATTCTCAGATATTTTTGTTAGCAATCAGTTTGTACAATATTTTATCTAATGAGTAGTTAAAAGTCTTGTAAAAAAAAGTTGGCAGTGAATGTTATACTTCCTACAAGATAATTTATTGAATGGAATTATGATAATACTGTATGAAAAAAATGCAGTTTATTGTTTTATTTTCTCTTGGACTTTTTTCTAGTCTTCTAAAGAACAAAATACTTGATGTTTTATATAAACAAGCTCAATCCTTCATCATTTTTTCTAAATAGCATTCAGAAAGCATGATGACAGTATTGGTTAATCATTGAACAGAATACTGGCTTGTAAATTAGAATGAATACTCCTATATTAGCCACTGCTTCAGAGTAGAAGTTCTTAACCTGGGGTGTGGGAATTTTGTTCTAATGTTTTGATAACTTTCAGAATAATTTTTATGCAAACCATCCTTGACAGCTCTTCACTAACCAAGTATTTACTTTGGCCATATAGAACATTCTTTTATAATGCTGATTAGTTTGAAATTTATTATGCTAGAATTTAACTTCTTCATGATAAGCTCATTGTTTTATAGTATGTGACCTTTTTGGTTATTATGATTTCTGAATTTAATTATTTGCCATATCATAGATTTAGTACTAGAATTGACCTTAATAGAGATTATCTAGCCCAACCTGTTCATTTTAATGAACAGAAAAAAGAGAGAAATGAAAGGGATTTGCCCCAACTCCATAGATTAGAAGAAGCAGACGTAAAATTCACATGTAGGACCTTTTATGTCAAATTCACAAGGAATTTGTTCTCCACAACACTGATAGTGTCATCTTGGAATTTTAATTTTTGATTTTGATTATTTCCAAGACTATAACCCTAGTTTCAAAAGAATAAATACCAGGAAAAATAACTGAGAACCCAAAGAAAATGTAACTATTTCCAGATTCCCTAGAATTCACTTTTAGGACTTTCCAAGTTATTACTGATGTTCTGGTACTTTTTATTCTGTGTAAGCTAGTTTTCAGAAACTTCATGCTACCACTTTAAGATACCATTGGTTCCTATATCAGTACTTTTGCTGCTTATAAACTGTGGGTCCTATTTTAATATCTAGGAAACACTTTATTACGTATTATGCCATAACAATAGTAGTTCACATTTATGCCATTATTATATAGTCTACAAAACACTTTGCTTATAAAACAGTTCTGGGAACTAAAGAAACCAGTATAGTTATCCTTTCCATTTCGTGACTTTCTCCATAGTGATTTTGATGTATCACAGGTCTACATAAGAAATTAAATGGGAATTTGGGGGAGATCTGCAGAAGCTGCAGATGATGTAAAGGCCCCTAAATGACTCAGAAAAAGTTTAAAAACTCAGAAATGCATAAAATTTATGTATAATATAGGATAACATCAACTTAAATTTTACAATAAGGTATTGTAAATGCTGCATAAAAGAAAAAAAATTCAGACATCTTTTCTGGCACAAAGGGAGACTTTTACAAGGATTTTTCAGATCAGAGGCTCGCCCATAACCCCTATGAAATAAAAGAGATAACTATAGATATTGGCCCAAGGACATGGCCAGTATATTTCAGAACAGAGATTTTAGCAGTCTAAATCTAAATTTGTTGTTTGTTTTATTCTGTCACACTGACAAAGAAAAAAACATTGAATTAGGGAGAAATGTAAGAAAGATGCCATCTAAAAATTACTGGTATATAATTGTTTTAAAATTTGTTTTTTTGATTTAAGAGGTAGTGTAGCATAATAAATGGAGGGGAGTCTTGGAGTTGGTATAACAGACCTACATTTAACTCCCAGTTTTCCAGTGTACTAGTTATGGAACTCTAGACACCTCTCAACTTCTAACCAAGTAGACATCTAAGACTATAAATTATGGAATGATTGCTTATCTGCTTTGACTGATGGAATCTCTTCACTGGAAGTTTGATGTACCAATAAAATTATAGTCCAGGCTCCCTACCTCCCTGCCCCACCCACTTAGAGATAAGATTATTTGGTCATTAAACTTTGTTGTAGGTGGGTAGTTTTTATGAAGTTCCTGGCTTTTAAAAAATCTCTCTTTGCTTTGATAATCAACTGATTTAAGTAATTTCTTTTAATAGACTGTGACTATAGACAAACTACAGGGAAGTTCTGTTAACATATCTACTGAAGATGGTTTGCTGAAAGCTGAGTATCTGTATACAGAGTCATCATCCCTGTCTTCTGCTGCTGGGGATATTTCATTGGGAAGTATTCATGGTAAGATGAAAGCGTCAAGATACCATTACAGTTTTCTTAGTATACATAAGTTATTTTTCCCCTCATAAGAGAGACTTTTAGAGAGAGAGAACTCAATCACAAAAAAAATAACCTCTGAAAAAACAAAAATACAGAAAATTGTGGTAGTTTCCTGCCAAAAACCAAAGCAAGAAGCTGATATTGTTAGAGATGAAACTTGATTTTCTCTTTGTTGAAAATATTAGACTTTTACCCATTTCTCTCGATATTACCAGGAACTACACACTTCAAAGAAAAATTGAAGCATATGGAGAAAAAAATTGAGAACTTTACTAAAAAGGGAAAGACAAGAATCTTTTGAAATAAATATGGATTTTAAACAATTTCTTATATTTTTATAGAAAATCCAATGGTTAAACTACTTAAGACTTTTGGATGGAATCAGGTCGATGACTTTCAGAGATACTATATTTGTTCAACATGTTTTCTCTTTATTTTTACTGGCATCATATGCTTAAAAAACACCCTGCCAATTTCTGCTTTCACTGGGTAGGTGGCATTTGGTTTCTTCCCAAAACATCTTTCTAAAAAAAAAACCCTGGAAAAGTATTAACTTGGGCACCTTTTATGTTATTGGAAGGGAAAGGAAGAGGAAAGGAAGATGTGATAATCATTGTCCCTTAACATACTTGATCTCTTATGTTATTGGAAGGGAAAGGAAGAAGGAGGTATGTGATAATCAATATCCCTTAACATACCTTGATCTCTTTTATAGTGTTTTTACAGGTGAAGTAAAGCCTAGTGAATTATTATAGAGTTTCTGCAATGTAATGAAAATTATTTATTTTTTGGAAGCCCTGGTACATACATTAGTCGTCCCTTGCTGTTTTTTGTTTTGTTTTGTTTTGTTTTTTCTTGAAGGTACTGTCTTGTTTTTTCCACAGGAATAATCACTCATTTCCTTTTTATAGTAAACTAAAAATTTGAACCTTTAGAGTTTAGCAGAAATTCAGATTTGAAAGCTTTAATGGTAATTATTAGTTAAATTAGAAAATAAAAACTATTTATTGGTCATCTTATATATCAGAGAACAGCAATCGTTAGTTAGCTTAAGAAAGTGTGAACAATATTTACTAGTCACTTTATACATTAGAGAACATGTTAACCCTCATTAATATATGGCACTTTCTTTTCTGAAGGTGTCCCATATCTCTACCATGTCCTGTAAATCAGACCAGAGTACTAGATTCTATGGGAAAAAATCCACAAAACAAAAGTCTAAATATATGGACAAATATATTGGGGATAATTAATACCACTTCTCAAACACTAAATATTGATTTGCTAGCTTAATAGAGTTAAAATATTTTAGTCATTTCACTGTCCAAAATTATATCTTCTGTCAGAGCATAACTATAAACTATTTCTTTTAAACAGTTTGGCTATTTCCTCATGATCTTTAAAAGTTAAATTATGCATAAAATAATTCCAGAATTTTTAGCATTGCATATTTTAACAATGACTTCTTTTATTTAAAAAAATGTTTGTTGTATTTGGAATGCATTTAGTTATGACTTCTGGTGGAAAAACAATGTCTGATAAGCAAATTGGAGGTTCTAGTAGTCAGATGTTGCTTAAAGTATTTTGGGCAAGAAAACTAAAATATTAGAAATTTAGTTTTAAGGTATATATTTTATATTCAGATGTATGTTAGACTTTTTTTCTCATGATTATTTTTTTCTAAATGCAATATAGTAAAAAAAGTTACATTTTATAATGCATTTGTAATGAATTGCATTATTTACTTGAAGCAAAAGAACTTTTTAACAGAATATGTTGGAAAATTCTCAGACTTCTAATTATTTAACTAAAGTAGAAACAAATTGCTAAAGGTGAAAATTATACTAGAATTTATAAATCATTTTTCATACTTTGCTATAAAGCCTATAAAGCTTATTTTGTGTGTATAGTGGAAAGAAAGACAATAAAGCAGGATATTTATTAAGGAAGTCTCTGATTTATAAAAGTCTAACCAACTTCTTATAAATAACAACTATGGTACAGTCAGTAACTGTCTCCCACCCCGACTCCACCTTATGTTGGAATTATCCCTTCTTTGTTCTCTCCCATTCTTCTATAATATCATCATAAGCACAGGTCTTCTCTGTGAATTCATATGAATGATGTCTATTTCTCAGACCAACCATGAAGCTAATGAATTAATGAGCTATCAACCAGGTTTTCCTATGCTTAACAAATGTATTTTCTTTCTATATTGCACTGAATTTAGAGGATGCAATAAATATAATATCAATGCTTTTATTACTACTACTCAATCTTTTTAAATAACATCATTTAACAGCTAATCACATCAAACATGGGATAACTAATTGAAATTCATTCTCAAATTTCAATTATTTTCATCAAATGGGAGAAAAGTTTGGTCATAGTCTTTGAAATCTATATGAAGTATATGTGTTCATTCATATCCATATGCAAATATATGTGTATGTATGCATTCATACATATATCATGTGATTCTGGTTTTGCTGAGCTCATTTTGTATCATTTCATGTATCTCCATATTCTTTTTACGTGTCATTTTTCTCAGGACACCTACTAATCATTATACATGTAAGGTTTTTTTTTTTT
>JAJPUD010014197.1:0-41421 GCA_023553655.1 Myrmecobius fasciatus
GCACAAGTAGTAAGACCGTATGGCGCATCCTTCAAGGGGCGCCATTAAGACCTGGCACAGGTGGAAAGAGGGAGCGTTGTTACTGGAGTCGAACTTGGCAGAGGGGCTCATCCTTTCTTGGGGAAGCAGTGAGGGCGAGCGGTGATTCTCTGTAACCCGAGAGCCAAGAGCGGCGGATTGAGCGATTCTCTCAGCCCTGCAGCCCACCGGCGCCCGCCCTGTGTGATGTCTATTAATGCGCCCCAATATTTTTTTAACATGTTCCAGGCCCTAGCACAAAACACAGACCTTAAAGAACGCTTACGTAGAATCCATGCCGAGTCCCTGCTTCTCGACTCTGCTGCCGGTGCCAAGTCAGGTGATGGTCTGGCAGAGGTGGGTATGGGTTCCCCTTCCGTGACTGCAGTCCCCTCACTGCATGATTCCTGTTCCCCAGTTGTGCATCTCCTGCCCGATGCCAGCCATTGCTAATGGGGCTCCGAGAGCCAGCCTTCAGCCCTCCTCCTTTCCTGTGACTTCATGGCAGGAGGGACTGAGGGCTGCTGGGGGGAGCAGGTTTTCTCCGGGGAACCGTGTGGCTCTTTAAAAATGATTGGTCAGAAGCCCCTGCCCCTTTTATTTATCTCCTTCATTTTCTCCTAAACATCACCACTCTCTATCAGACCTCTTGTGTGTGTGTTTGTGTATGTGCGTGAGAGAGACAGACAGACGGGGAGACAGAGACAGGGACAGGGAGAGGGAGAGAGAAGGAAAGGTGAACAAAGGAGCCCTTGGAGGTGCTCACAGAAACATCTACTTGCCTCCCATGAGCTCTGCTTTCCCCGTTCCTTCTACAACATCCCTCCTCTTTCTTTATTCTCCTTTCCTCCCCTGAAATCTTTGGTGGCAAATCGTGATAGAAAAGGGGACCACCGCCTCCTAAAGGGCAAGTTTAAGTTGTTAATTAAGTTGGCGTCTCTGGGCCAATGGTGCATCAGAAACCCTGGCTTCCAGCAACTGAGGCGTGATGAGATCTTCTCCATGTTCCTCTAAGATGAGGAGAACGTCTCCAGATGGGAGCCTTCCCCCAAATTAGCCGTGGAAAGGGGCAAATGAGGTAAAGGGTTTTATTTTTAGTCATTTGTTGTTTATCTGAGCCGGAGCAGATTGGTTTAGCGCCACATGCATGGCGGCTGCGTTTCCAGGCCAGAGAGCTGTGTTTGCAGTGGAGCGGAAGCTCCCAAGCGGCGGCTGCTGGATCTGCATGTTTCGGCTTCATTTCTTCCTTAGTGCATGTGCACGGGAGCCGCTTGGAAATCGCGGTCACTCTGATCGCCTCCAAATAAACATAAGCAACCAAGGGGGCTTCCCCCCATTTCCCTTCATAATGTGATTCCTCATTTCTGGGATTTGAATTTTTGTTTCCTTGTTTCATTTCCTTTCTCCCTTCTCTCCCTTCCTTCTTTTTTTCCTCCCTTCCTTCCTTCCTCTCTCCCTCCCTCCCTCGCTCCTTCCCTTCCTTCCCTTTCATCCCTCCTTCCCTTCATTCTTTTCCTCCCTCCCTCCCTCCCATCCTTCCTTCCTCCCTCCCTCCCTCCCTTCCTTCCTTCTCTTTTCTTTTTTCTTCTTCCTTTTGTTAAAGGTATATAATTTAATCTTCCTGTGTGTACAAATCATCTCCATGTGATGCTTCCTATCTAGATTGCAGTCATTATGTAAGCTTTCAAGGCCTTTCTTCTTGCCCTGGCATCAGTCCTGGGTACATCCTAATGGATGCCCCACACCACTGTAACAGCTCCCTTGTTGCCAGAGTAGATGCCACAGGTTCAGCTGTGGGTTTTTGTGCCCCAATTTGGAAATGGAAGCGGCCTGTTGTAGGTGGGCTACAGCAAGTTTGGAGGCAGAAAAACCTGAGTTCTAATCCAGCCTGAGACACTTTCAAGCTGTGACCCTGGCAAGTCACTTCTATTTGTAAATGAGAATAGCGCCTCCCTCCCAAGATTGTTGTGAGGAGCAGATGAGATAAGTGCTGTATAAATGCTAGCCATCATCATCCTTCTCAACCTTCCATGAAAAATGGCCTGAATCAGTAGCTCTCTGTCTTGGATCCAGTGGATTCCACTGGGGTCTGAAGATCTTGCTTGTGGCTTTGGGTCTCAGCCCTAAAGCACAGGGCTTGCCCCAGAGAGAGGGACGAGGACCAGACCCACCTCTGCCGGACCAGGATGGATTCTGAAGCAGACCGGGCCAAAATGCTGCCATTATCAGCCCTCAGAGAAACTGGAGCCAAACGGCTCGGAGCCAAGACTGTCGTTTCTTCGTTAAATATTACCTAAGAGATACAGCTGCAGTGTGGAAGTGGAGAAACAAAAGAGTGGGGGGCAAAGCGGACGCGGGTCGGAGGAAGGAGGCCCGAACTCGTGGGCACCAGAAATCTGAGGTCTGCGCCTCGGGCCGCCATCCATTTGCCGTGTGACCTTGGCCGGCTCGCCTGATTCAGTTCCCTTTCCCAGACGGGCAGCTCCAGTGGGCCGGGCTGAGTGCGGAAGGCACCGAGACAAAAATGGATTAACCCGTGCCCCTTCCTCAAGAGGTTTAGTGTCTCCCGGAGTGAGGGGGGAAGCAAGAGGATGTAGTTGGAACAGTAGCACAAAGATAGTGGAGGCAAGAGAGAGCCCTTGAGACTTGGGGTACAGGGGGTCAGAGACAGCCCCCTCAAAGGAAGGGGGCCCCGGGATGAGCCTGGTGGCAAAGCCAGGATTCTGAGGGCCAAGGCACAACATGTGCAAATGTGGAGGTGAGAAGTGTTCTGCAGCGTTTGTGAGAGCTGGGCGTTAGGAAGGGAAGGAGCAGAAATGAGGCTGGAAAAGAGCCAGACAGCCTCAGTTTCCTCCTTTGTAAAACGGGGCAATGTTACTCGCCAGCTATTGTGGAGAGGCTGCAATCGCTCACTGTGTACAGTGCTTCTCAAGTAAAAAGTCCTGAGCACCAGGGATTTGCTGGAGATTTGTAAGTAAAGGCCGAGAGCCGGGCAGGGGAAGCAGAGAATCCGCAGCCTCATAGTTTGGTTCCACGTTCTCTTCAAGGATCTGCCTTTATTTGGTCATTTTTGTTTATTTTCCCCCCCCAGCAGAAGGGTTTGGGTGGCTGGGTGGTGCAGTGGATAGAAACAGGAACAGCCCAGTTCAAATCTGGTCTCAGACACTCACTGGCCGGGTGATCCTGTGTCACCTCGCCCTGCTTGCCTCAGTTTCCTCATCTGTAAAATGAGCTGGAGAAGGAAATGCCAAACCACTCCGGAATCTCTGCCAAGGAAACCCCGAACGGGCTCACGGAGAGTGAGGCACTGCAGAACCACGAGAGTTTTGCTTGATTTTTTCCTTGTTTTTTCTGATTCCGTTCCTTTGTTGGAAGAGTCTCCTGTTGACCCTCCCGAGCCATTCTGGAAAGTCAGCGCAAACAGCAAGTCTCTGACCCCTCCAGTAACTGACCTTTGTTTCTCTTGAGCTCACGAGGTGACAAAGCACTTCCCTTAGGAGTCCCTGAGAAGTGCCCAGGTGTGCTCACCGGAGACGGGACCAGACTTGTTCTGTTTGGGGCAGAGGGAAGATCCTGAAACCGTGGGGAGAAGGGCCCCACAGGCCGACTGAGCTTCACAGAACTGATCAAGCATTTATTAAGCAACCACTGTGTACCAGGAACTCGGCTAAACAAGGGATACAGACAGACCAATCGTGCATGCCCTCGGCAGCTTCCCTGGACACACACGAGTTCACACAAGTGTAAGGATTAGCACTCGGGACCCGTTCCAGTAGGGAGACTCCCAGGGTGGGGGGCACACTCCTTCTCCCCATACAGTCGGCAGCTCCTCTGCTGCACATAGTGTTATAGTCTAGTCTTCAGATCATAAGGAGGCAACTTTACTTGCCCAGGGTCACACGGCCAGAATGTGTCAGAAGTGGACTTGAACCCAGACCTTCTTGGCTTGGAGACCACTCACTCTGTAAGAACCCAACCAGGTGATTTTGTTGAGAATAAAGAGTTGGAAGGTTCAGGAAAGCTCCTGAGAGGAGTTCAGCTGGATGGCACAGTCACTAGTGTGCTGGGCCTGGGGTCGGGATGATCTGAATTCAGTCTGCCTCAGACAACCACTATGTGATTCTGGGCAAGTTAATTAAGCCTCTGCCTCAGTTTACCCTCTGTAAAATGGAGATGATAATAACACTTTCAAGGAAATAAACCAATGTAATATTTGCAAAACACTTTGCAAACCTTAAAGCATTATATCAGTTTTATTGTTATTATTCTATAACAATAATAAAAATATTTATGTAATTTTATTATTTTTGGAATTTATTATAATTATATATGATATATAATTATAATTATTCCATAGCAATAATAAAAATATTTATGTAACAATTTTATTATTTTTGGAATTTATTATAATTATATATAATATATAATAATTAGTATTATAAATATTCCATAGCCATAATAAAAATATTTATGTAATAATTTTATTTTTGGAATTTATTATAATTATATATAATATATTATTATAATTATAATTATTCCATAGCAATAATAAAAATATTTATGTAATGATTTTATTACTTTTGAAAATTATTATTAAGCTGACCTTTGAAAGAAGTAAGGGAGTCCAACAGGCAGAAAGATGTAAGGAAAAAAACTCTCAAAATTACAGCTCTGCCTAGTGAGAGCTAGGCAGTGGGCTGCCTCAGGAGACCATTGGAAGCTGCAGCCCTGGAAGATGAAGGGGCCTTCTGACTCTGGGATTCTTCCCATTTCTCAGATGTGGAAACTGAGACCGAGATGATGATGATGTTCAGTAGGGACATGATGGGGCGTCTTCTTCCCACGTTGTGCTCTGTGTTTAGAAGGCTCTCTCTAGGCCCTCTTGTTCCTGGTTCCATCACTTTATTTGAGCAATAACAAGGGGACAGCCCGTCTTCAGCGGATAAACAGTGAGTCACAGACTGCCCTGCCATTGCCTGTTCCGAGATGTTGATTTGTAACATTTGGGGATTTGAACACAGAGCCCCAACTTCCAGTCATGGGGTCCTGATGACATTTCCCCCCAATCACACTGATCTAAAAAGCTGTTGTAGGTTAGAGGGCTTGAACTTTCAAGAGCCCGTGGAGGCCGGAGTCCAGCACCCTCCCCTGACAGAGGGGGGAAAAGACCCCCCCCCCTTCTGTGGCTGGCTCTCCGCCTTGGCCCGCTGGCACCAAACCCCACCTTCTTTCTTTGCGCCATGTTGCTGCCAGAGGCGGATCTGCCTTGCACTTGTCCCAATTAACTTTTACTCTTTTCATCTTGGCCCAAGGTCCTTCCCCGCCAAGACTTTTTGGAATCGGCCCAGCTGATTTTTCTCTTTATTTACCTCCCTTTTCAGGATCTGGTTCCGCTTCATGGGCGCCCGTTTCTTGCCCCAGGTGCTGATTTATCAGCGATTTCAGCTGACTTGGCCAGCCATGAAAATGCCATTGTTTTGCCCCCAGGAAACTCGCAGCTGCCTCTTGGAGGCCGATATGGGATTTCTTTTAAGTGATTCCTAGGCTTGCCACAGAAGAGGACAGATGGCGGCCACTTGGCTTGGTGGATAAAATTTGTCTTCAGAACTCCCAGGGCCCCCTCTCCTGCAAAGCTCCAGACAGCCGAGGTTCCCACTTTTATGCTGTGCTTCCCATTCCCCATTCTAACCTTTCCCATCCCACTTTCCTTCTACCCTCCTTTCTTCCCTCCTTTTGCCCTTCTCTCTTCCCCCTTTTTTTTTCTTTCCCTCATCTTTCTTTCTCCCTTCCTTCTTTTTTTTCCCTTTTCTCCCCTCTCTCTTCTCCTCCTCCCCTTTTTCCTTTATCCTTTCTTCTCTCCTATTTGGCACATGAATTATGAGGTGCCATCTTGGAAATAGTAATGGCACCTCGAGTTGGATGAGCAAGTGCTCATTAATGGCTTCATTGGAGCTCTTCCTTCTGCCAGTGTAGACGGTGAGCCCTCTGGGAATCTGTGATCTTTCAGAGTTGTTGTAGATGAGAAGCGCATCTACTTTCGGTCAACTTGCTAATAACTCCCTTAGAATCATTGGGTTCTGGATTGGGATGAGATGTAGAGACCATCTTGTCTAAATTTGATACCAGGGAAACTGAGGCTCGCCAAGCTCAGGTGACTTGCTGAAGATTACACAGGCAGTAAGCATCAGAGGCAGGATTTGAATTCAGGTTCTCTGCCTGCCACTGTGTCTCACTGAGCCAGGTTCCCTGGTCTTCAGACACATGGTCAATCCTCCAGTCAATCCCCAAGGTCTGTCTTTCAGTCCTGTCTGACTCCTCGTGGCCCCATTTGGGGTTTTCTTGGCAGAGATAACAAAGTGGTCTGCCGTTCCCTTCTCCATCTCATTTTACAGATGAGGAAACTGAGGCAAACAGGCTAAGTGACTTGCTCAGGATCCCGTAGCCAGTAAGTGTCTGAAACCAAATTTAAACTCATCTTGTCTTTGGGCCCAGGGCCACCCAGCTGCCCTTCCTAGCTTGGTAGAGCTGGTGCTCTACTGGTGGTCTTTGAGAACTCAAGGTCATCCACACCACAAAGACGCCAGAGCAGATTTTCGTTCTTTTACTCTTAATCGTGCATCCTCAGACCTCCGTTTTATGGGTCTGTGGAGGGTGGCCCAACCACTTCAGCTCTTGCTTTTCCTTGGTTGCCTCCATGTTTCCGAGGGCAACGTAGGATGTAGTATTAGATCTGTGAGTGATATGGAGCGAGTCTGGGCAGACACACGTGGTTGATTATTTCTTAGTTTTTAAAAAAAGACGGCGCCAGGTCGTCCCCTTGCCCGAGCCTTTTCCCAGAGAGCAGGAGGAAGACTTAGTACAGTCTGTTTTGAGCGTGAGGACCTTGGCCCGAGAGTTTGAGGGCTGGGAAGAAGCACGGGTTCCTGGCTTATTGCCCTGGACTCTTCCTTTTTCTGAGGCTGATAAAAGAAATTCGAGGGAGGACAGGGGTCAGTGAGTGTGGTGGGTTTCTTCATCCTGCCAGAACTCGGGCTCCTTCCTAGCTGCCTCTCTCTCCGGAGTTAGAAGGAAATACTCTCCCCCACACACACAAGGAGGATTTAGAAAGCAATTCCTCGTTGATTGTTGTTTGTCCTTCAGTCTCAAAGGCAAGGATGACATCAGGGAGGGGATGTCATCACATGCGAGTGCATTGGATTGGAGGAGGGCGGCTGTGCAAGGTCACCGGTCTCACTTTGTGCTCCAGAACCATTTGGGTCTAGTTAGCAGATGGAGTGACGGATGCAAGATGGGATAGCTCAGGAGAGCCCGATGTGGGCTAATCAGGTCCTCAGGGGGCACGAGGAGATGGGCAAGGGAGTACGGAATGGTAGTGCTTTTATTTTCCTATTAAAGTTAATGTTCTTATTTCTCATGTGCACAGACGTGGTAAATTCTAGATTGTATTAATGGGGGCTACAGGGAGGTTTGGAGGTAGCTGAGGCTAGAAAGAAATAGGAAAGACGGGAAATCCATTTCAGAGAAAGGGGTTTCTCCCCCTGGATGAAGGGAACGCTTGTCTCTGCTGGCAGAACACCCCCCTGGCTTGAACCGTGAGTGGTGACGTGTTTCTGTAAGTGGCCTGTCTGCGTCCCAGGACAGCTGGCTTTCCGGTTTGTTCACTAAATGTTTGCTCCCGCTCCTCTTTGGGCCTCGTCCGCACTCTAATCACCGCTGCCCCGGGATTGACTTTTGAGAGATCCTTCTTTGCCTCCTTCCTTAAGAGCTTCTGGAGACCCTTTCTCAGTGCCTTGTTTTGTTTCCTTTTAAACAGGACATCTCTGGAGAAGAAAGCAGAGTGCTCGTTCATCAGCTCTCCAACGAAAGCCGGCTCTCCATCACAGACTCACTTTCAGAGTTTTTTGACGCCCAAGAAGTCTTGCTGTCTCCAAGCTCCTCAGAAAACGAGGTTTGGCCTTTATTTACTTATTTTGTTTTAATTTTTTCCCCTGAGGCAGTTGGGCTTAAGTGACTTGCCCAGGGTCAAGGGTTAATTGCCTGAGGCCAGATTGGAACTCGGGTCCTCCTGACTCCAGGGCTGCTGCTCTCTCCACTGCGCCACCTCCCTGCTCTCGAGCTTTATCTTTTTTTTAGTAGTGTTTTTTGACCCTGCTTTAGAGATCTAGCTGCAACAACGAGCAGTAATAATAGTAAGGGCAGCGCTATCAACGTTGTGAAGTGCTCTTCCATTCCATTGGCTCCCACGAAGTGAGGTCCCGTGCGCTCGCTCGGTGTATGTGGCTGGGACTTGGGAATAGAGATATCTATACTTTATTCTACCTCAGTTAAGCGCTTCCTCCTTGGAGCTCGCCACCCCTTGTGGCCGCGGACCAGACGGCCTTTCCCCTGCCCCGTCGCAGCCCGTGCCCCCGATCCAGGTGTTTGTGAGAGGCCGGAGGTGGGCACGGCCGCCCAGTCGGCAGCTGGATCCCGACGCTTCGGCTCACACCACGGGGCGCGATCCGTTTCTATCGAATCCTTTGCTCTTAAGCAAAACTCCAGGCGGGGAAGGGCAGGCCGACCCGGAGCCGCGGTCGCGGTGTGACTCAGCCCGCGCTGCCTTGAGACGAGCAGCCGCCCGAGCCGCTGGGTGCTTGTTCTGCCAGGTTGTGTCCTGCTGCGGTGGGGACCCTGCCCTTAGTCAGGCCTTCGATGGGACCGGCGGTCTCCGGCCCGCTCGCTCACGGTATCGACCCCCCCCCTCCCCCCCAGGTCCTGCTTCCATAGATAATAAGCCGCAAACCTCAGTCCGGCCGACTCAGAGAACGAGGTTTGTTACGATCAGGATTCCAAATGGGGTTTTGTCGTAGTGACGGTGACCTCGCGGCTTTATTTGTGCTCTTTCTGGTAACGAGCCGTAGCATTTAAGAATGAATCCCGCCTGGTTCCTGTAAGTGGCTGGAGCGCCTTTTTCCCCGGACTTGGAGCCGGCGGGAAAACCAGGATGGTCACAGAGCCTGAAGAGAGCGTGGCCCGACCTCTCAGCCTGGAGCCCCTGGGGGTCCCCTCGGCTTAACGAGGCTGTCTCTCTCTCCTCCTCCAGGCTTCCGACGAGGACGACTCCTACGTCAGTGATGTAAGCGATAACGCCTCCGTGGATAACCTCAGCAATGACCTGGAGAATGAGCGACAGACTTTGGGTACGACTACAACCCTTGTTCTGGTCTGGAAGGGGGCGGCAGCACTTAGTGAGTGCCGGCTGTGTGTGGGGGCGGTGCCGGGTGCTGAAGCCTCCACTGCGATGGGACGGCTTTTATGTTTTGTGTACAGTAGGTGCCTAATAAGTGCTTGTTGGATTAGCCACAGAAGTGCGCCCATCACGAGTGCACCAAGACCTGGGATAGAGTGGGATGGAGACTCTCGGGGTCCGTTCTGCCTATGGTGGGGGAGGGAGTAGAGCCCCCGGACCCGGTGGGCGCGCCCCAATGGCTGCTCAGGGTCAGCTTTCTTCCCCTCCGCGGGTCGGAGTGCTCAGACTCAGGGCCTGCAGTCGCCCCCGGGGCCTAAGTCGGAGGAGAAGAAATGGGGCGACGCTTCCCAAAGGGAGTGAACGCATAAAACAGCCCTGATGGCATTATGTCACGGCTTTCTGAGCATCTGCTTCCTTGGGACGTCAGCCCGCCACAGACCCCCGCCACAGGCCGCCAAATGCACAGTGTCAGGGTCTCCCTCCCCCTCCTGCGGCTCTCTCTGCTGTCCCACAGCGCGGGACACTCAGCCCCGGAGGAGAAGGGGGGTTGCCCAAAGTGGGGCAGGGGGGTGGGCGCAGCCGGGGGCTCCGGAAGAAGAGCTGGTGGTCGCCGTGGCCTCCCCTGGGCCTTCATGGAGGCCTCCCTCAGCGTGTGGGGGGGCAGAGATGTCACCCAGAAGGGGAGCCCGAAATGGCCCCTGGCAGGAGGCCCCCAGCGATGGGGTCACAGCATCCTGGAGGAAAGGGGTCCTGACCCAGCGGACCCCAGAGTAATCCTGCAAGGCTCGGCCCGAGTCCGGCCCCATCGGGGTAGGATGAGGAAGCTGAGGCCCAGGGAAGCCAAATGGCCCGGAGAGCTGGGGCTGGGAGCCGGCTTCCACCGCCCCCGGGCCGCCCCTCTCGGTTGGAGCACTGAAGCACCCGCGACCAGCTGCCAGTGATGGGAGCCCATGGGAAAGGGCTCCCTGCCTGTGCCTTGGGGAGGAGCCCAGCCAGCGGGCACCATGGGGATGCCAGGGCTCTCAGGTGGGCCTGGGCTGGGGGCCGGGCAGGCAGGGAATCTCCGCACCTGGAGCCTCCTCAGGGGCTTGGACCCCGAGCTGTCACCCAGGGAGCCCCAGGTGTGAGGACCCTCTGACCTTGCCCGTTACCACGTAGTCCCAGCTTCCCTCCCAGCTCTGGCTTTGTGGCTCATGAGATCCGGGAAGCAGAAGTGATGGCTTCTGAAGCTGACGATCCCCGGGATGTCTCGGCCTCAGTTTCCTCCTCTGTGAAATGGGATAATAACAGACACCCTCCCAGCCCTGCAGAGAGCACCAGCGAGCATTTATTAAGCACTTACAGGGTGCCAGGCGCTGCGCTGAGCACGGGGGACGCAGTCGTGGCTTCTGCCTTCAGGGAGGGAGACGGCGGGCACAAAGCCGGGCATGTGCCCCGGGGAGAGGGGAGGCGGAGAGACAGAACGCGGCTTTGGGGCTGATTCCTGAGGGGACCAGGGGAGGAGGAGGCCCCGCCAGGGCTGAGGTGTGGACTCAGGAGAGGAGCACGGGGAAGGGGAGCAAAGCCTTAGAAAGCAGAGGGGACTGTCCTGGGGGGAGCTGGTGCAGAGGGAAGCGCACAGAAGCGGGAAAGCCCACTGGGCAGCAGCCACACTGACGTAAAGGAGAAGCCCCGAAAATGGAGACGAAGGCCGGGGGGGCGAGCTTGGGGGGCGCCCTCCCTGCCGACTGAGAGAGGTGGTGGCCTGTGGGTGCGAAGTGGCCCATACACGCTGGGAAGCTCCTCAGGCAGGGCACGTACTCAGACGTGACCGAACGTGGCAATTCTTGACATTAGAGTTAAACTTGAACGAGAGAAAGAGGAGAGGCATGAGCTGCAGGGGAGACCCTGTTCTGTCCCCTCCAGGCCCCATTCTGGAAAGCGGCCCCGGAGGCCAGAGCAAGCGGCGGACCTGCTTGCCGGCCCCCTGCCCCAACACCAGCAGCATCAGCCTCTGGAACATCCTGAGGAACAACATCGGCAAGGACCTGTCCAAGGTGGCCATGCCCGTGGAGCTCAACGAGCCTCTGAACACGCTGCAGCGGCTCTGCGAGGAGCTCGAGTACAGCGAGCTGCTGGACCAGGCGTCGCGGACCGCGGACCCCATGGAGAGGATGGTGAGGGGCTGGGGGGGGCGGAGGGGCCGTGGACCCCCAGGAGAGGATGGTCAGGGGCTGGGGGGGGGAGATGGAGGGACTGTGAGCTGCCTGAGTGATGGCAGATGTCCCCGGGGGGAGAATGGGACTCGATGTTTAGCAGCCTTGTCCACTCTACTGTCTGAGCTTGCAAGCTCGTATACGCTCTCACCCCATGTTCTCTGCCCCAAAGGCACAGAGAGTGTCTGTCTGTCTGTCTGTCTGTCTGTGTCTGTGACCAGGCCCAGGACCCTGCCCTCCCCAGCGCTCTCTGCTTTTCCATCTCACCTTTTGAGGGCGAGCTCCCCTCGGGACCCTCTCCCTTCTCTGGAGCACTCGTCGGTCCGTCCTCCCCCCTGCCCCTGCTCTCTCCGGGCAGCCCGGCAGAATCCGCCTTTTCCCTCCCTCGGTGACGCCGAGGCTGTTTATCTTTGGGCAGTGTAGATGCCGGTATGGCTGCAGTGTAGACGGCAGACCTCTGGACCAGGTGCCCTCCCAGCTGTCGGGCAGGTGGCTGTTGTGACATCCCCGCCCTCCACGGTGCTGGTTCTTCTATTACCCAAAACCCCGTTCTTCTTCTCCTCCTTCCTCTTCTTCCAGCTGGGGCAAAGTGACTTGCTCAGGGTCACACAGCTAGGAAGTGTTCAGTGTCTGAGGCTGGATTTGAACTCGGCTCTCCATCCAGAGACCCCACAGCCTCTCAGAGAGTTTCTGCAAAGAAGTGGGTTTTGTGGGGCAGCCAGGGGGCGCAGTGGGAGGGGCACCGGCCCTGAAGTCAGGAGGACCCGAGTTCAAATGTGGCCTCAGACACTGAGGGACACAGCATTTGGGCTCCGAGTGCCCAGCTTCTGGCTCTGCCATCCCTTCTTGTACCCACTGGCACAATGGGGGGGCTGCATTTGGGCTCCGAGTGCCCAGCTTCTGGCTCTGCCATCCCTTCCTTTGTGCCCTGTGTTGAGTCGCTCCTGTCTCCTTTTCTCCTCTGTACCACGGGGACACTGGATGGGATGAAGGGCGCTCCCAGCCCTGGCCCCCTGAGGGCCCGCTCACGGGGCCTTCCTGCAGTTTCCCTTGCCGCTGAGTGGGCTTGAGGACGGGCCGTCTGCCTCTGCCTCTGAGCTACAGACCCCTGGCCCTTTTCCTCTGGGAGATCTGACCGGCTTCATGCTAGGAAAGCTCCTCGAGGCCCGGGGCTGCCTCCCTCCCGGGCTGCCTCCCCCCGATGCTTTCTTGGTCTCCTTGTCTTACCCAGAAAGGCAAACGCTTTTGCAGGCCCATGCGCCCCCCCAGTGGCCCGGTGCCGCTTGTCGGAACCTGGGCCGGGCTCTCCGGTGCTGTGTCACAGAGTGCCAGCTGCTGGCGACTTCACTGGCAGATGCCATTTTGGGGCCGTTTTGTGCCCTTTCTCCCATGAGCCTCGCTGCTGCCTTCGGCTCCTTTGTAGGAAACCCAGGCTCTGGATTCTTCATTAACAAGTGCAAGATAGTTCCATTGATTAAGCATTTATTGAGCACCTACAGAACCCTGTGCTACTTGCTGTGGACACAGAGCCAGAAATGAGTAAATGAATACAAATAACGGTCCCAGACGTGGAGGAGCCGCGCTCTGAGGGCAGAGACGCCCGGTCCACGTGCACGCGTGTGCAAATTCTGCGTGGGGGGCAAAGAAGTGACAGGTTGGGGGAGCCGGGAAAGGCCTTTGGGGAGGTGACCGGCGCCGGGCCCCCACGGAGTCTCCAGGGCCTGGCACAGTAAGGAGAGCTCCGGGCTGGGCGTCAGGGAGACCTCCCGTAAATCGCGGCTCATGACACTGCCGATGGGGGTCACGCCAGCCTCCCGGCGCGGCCCTCTGTCCTCTGGCCGTATTAGTGACCCACGGCCGGCGTGGCTGCGGGAAGCTGGGAGTGCGCAGAAATCCCGGCCTTGTGGTTGTTCCTGCCCCCGGAGCCGCATCCCCGAGCACGGAGAGCAAAGGAGGAGGGGCTGAAGCACGAGCCGTCTGGCCTGACTACGGGGGGTGGGTTTCGTCTGAGGGGCTTCAGCGGGTTCGGCTCGCTCCTGACGCTGTTTCTGCGCCGTGACACAGATTGGGTGATGCACTAACGTGGCCGGCCTGGCTGCTGACCACTGACCATCTCGTCCATCTTCCTGGCCCTGCTCCCCAGTGCTTTCGGTCGGGCCCGAAGCTCTCTCCCTGTCCCACCTGCTGCCCGGCCCCCCGACTTCTAGCCTCATTTCACTTGACTCCCTCTATCCAGACTGACCTCTGGGCCGCTCCCCAAGGCCCTCTGCCTCGTCCCTGCTCTCCTTGTCTCTCGGAAGCTTTCCCTCAGATGTCACCTGCTACTCTGCCCAGCTGGGACCTTGCTTCCTCCCCTTCCTTCTGTGTCCCCGTGCTGGGCTGTGCGTCCCCTTCCCCTAAGAAAAGCCCGTCAGACTGGGGGTCTGCAGCGGGGAGGGTCCTTCTGGCCCAGCCTCCCTCACCCTCAGAAGGACATTCTGCCTCAGGAATGACATTCGGACTCAGCACCTCTGCCCCACGGTCTGGCACACTCTCCACCACCCCACAGGGCCCGCTCAGGGCCGGGGACGCCTGCCTCGGACCCTCACTGGCATGTCCCTTAGTCGCTGCCTCAGTTTCCTCGCCGTGCTAGGGCGGCGTCCCTCTAGATGTGGTGACCGTCCCCAGCACTCTGCGCAGAGCTGTGACACAGTGCTAGCCAGCACTGGCCCGAGATCCCTCTCCACCACAGGGCTGCGGCAGGGTGGGATTATCCCCATTTTCCAGGCTAGAACACCGAGGGTGACCGGGCTGGGGAACGCTCCTTGGGCCGCTGGGCACCGGGGGTGGGATCTGGATTCAGGTTCTCCCTTCTGCCCGCCACTGAGCCGCTGGGTGCACTGATGGAGCCCTCCCTGCCGTTCCCAGGTGTACGTGGCGGCTTTTGCGGTGTCTGCCTATGCGTCCAGCTACTTCCGCGCGGGGAGCAAGCCCTTCAACCCAGTGCTGGGAGAGACCTACGAATGTATCCACGAGGAGAAGGGCTTCCGGTTCTTTTCCGAGCAGGTAGGGGGGGTGCCGGGGAACTGAGGGCCGGGGCCTTCTGGGGAACGGGGGACCAGGGGCCGCCAGGCCCCCCCTGAGCACACCCGTCATGTAAATAATCCCTAACTCCGAAGAGAGAGACGGCCGCTGGGGCAGAGCCATGGATTGGATTCTGGTTGCACTGTGCAGAAGAGGGCACTGAAGGTCAGAGTGGTGGTGGGCACAGCCCGTGCTGCCCAGGAAGGGGGAGAACATGACCCCTCTGACCATGGCACAAAGGTTCCACTCCCTGAGTACCTGATTCTCAGCGCCCGCTGCAGGAGAGAACGGAGAATAGAACCACTCATTCTGACCCTCGGGCCCTTTCTCTGAGTTGCTTGTGCCACAGTAGGAGTATCCTTGTGTCCCGTAGCTTCCAGTGCCAGGGACCTTCAGAACTGTGCCCAGCGGGAGCTGGCACTGGGGAAGGAGAGAAGTTAGAACGAGAGGAACCCGAGTCCTGCGGGGTTTGACCGGGTTTGTTTCAAAGGCTGCTGAAGACTGAGGGAGAGTGAGTCGGATTCCATAACCCACCTACAATGGCGAGGTGATTGGGGTGCCATAGCAGCGCGTGCACCCTAAATCTGCAGCTAAAAAGAGCCCCCAGCCAGGCTGGCCCGGGGGGTGAGAGAAGGAAGCCGCCTGCCTGGAGGCGGGCCCCGGAGGCCAGGATGCTGGGGGTCCGGGACGTCAGCCCTGAGATCCCCTTCCCCACCCGTAAATCTGGATGGTTCCCGGGGGCAGAAACTACCGCCAGGCCCTTAGGACCAGGAGCTGGATCCCAAGCAAGCTGCTGAGCCAGTCTGGCCCGGCCCCGCTCTCCCCGTCTTCCCCTTCACGGCTTCTTCGGTCCGGCTCGGGCTCAGGACCGGCCCAGCGAGGTCTCCTGGGCCTGGGGCGGGCCCTCACCTCTGCCTCTCAAAAGCCTCAGCTTGCTTTTGAATCAGCTCTTTCTGCCACAAGCCCCCCGCTGTCAGGGGTCCCTGCCCCCCAGGGGGCCTGTGTCCTGTGCTGCTGCAGGCCGTGGGGGCCCATTATGGGCCCCAGAGCTAGCACCCGTCTGTTCTAAGCCCAGAGCTCTTCCCTTGGGGGAGGGAGGAGCCACCTGAGCAAAGCCTGCTGGGGGGTGGGGGTGGGGGTGGGGGGGCTTTGAGAGCAAATCTAACAGACCCTGGGAGTCCCAGGCGGCTTCTGAATGAGGTCGCTGGACGTTGGGCAGAGAGCCGCTCCCTTTGTGTTAGAAGCAACGGGGGGGCGGGGGGGGGGCCTGCGGTGCTATGGATGCTCCTTAAAACAGAAACTGAGCAGTGTTCCATTCATTTGTGTGTCCCCCCCCATCCCCCCAGGCCCTTTTAAACCAGGAGCCCCCGGCCCAGTCTCTTAAAAATGCCCCAGGCATTCAGAGAATTTAGGGGAGCCGGGCCAAACCTCTGGTAGGCAGTGGGGATGTCGCAGCTTTGGGGAGCCGGGGCTCCCCAAAATGTGAGCAGGCACATCGGTGCCTGCTCAGAGCCCCCCTCAGATAAATTAGGTGGGAGAGCACAGATACAGCCACCTGGCCGGTGGCTCGGGGGGAGCCCCACCTGGTGGTCAAATTGGAGGGGGAACTCCTGGCCACAAAAAGTCCCTCTGGAGGGGAAGGTCTCAGAACACAGAGAAGGAGGGAGGGAGGGAAGAGGCAGTGCTTTGTCCGGCACTCCTGGGCTGCCTCCTCAGCTGAGGGGGCGATCGGCCACTTAACCTGGGACCTAAAGAGCCGGAAAGATTGAGGGAAGGCAAGTGGCCGGTCCTGTCAGCCTGCCAGCCTGGGGCCGGGGAGGCCAGGGTGGGGATGTCTGAGAGCGGCAGTGAGTGGGCGTCTTCCCCGGGCACAGCTCCCGTCCCGCCTTGGAAGCTGGCGCTCTAACCACTGTGCAGTCAGTGGCCACTAGGGACGGTGCTTTGCTTGATTTTCCATATGTATCAGGAGGGTTTTTCAGTCAGAGAGAAGGAAGGGGAGGCTTGTTAACGGAAAAAAATCCAAGCAGGCACAAACTAAGGCAGGAAGGTTTTCACAGGGAGAGATCCCTTTTCAGTTGGCCTTGGGTCCCTAATATTGCCCCGTGCTTAGCACGGGCCTAATAGATCCTAAACGGATTGCTAATTAGTGCTCATTGAATTAAAATTGCACCCAACAGAAGTGCTGGCTCACTTCTGATGCTTATCCCTGTTTGACCTTGGGCACATCCCGGCTTCCTTGGGCCTCAGTTTTCTCGCCTGTAAAATGGGGAGGAGACACTGAGTGGAAGGTCCCTGAAAGCCGTGGACCCCCCCCCAGCTCCGCCCCCTGTCCCCTTCGCACCCTGGAACGCCCAGGCCGGTCGGTCCTCCGCAGGAAGAAGGCGGTGGTGGTCAGCCAGGGAGCAGGGGGTGGAGGAAACGTGCCGTGACTCAATGTCTGCTTGTCTCCGCAGGTCAGCCACCACCCGCCCATCTCGGCCTGTCACGCGGAGTCCCCAAACTTTGTCTTTTGGCAAGGTAAGTGCGGTGCAGGGGTTAGCGCTCTCAGTGCCAGAAAGCCTCCACCGGCCCAGACAAGCCCCCGCACCTCCCGCAGTGCCCTGGAGCGCCCAAGGTGGCGGAGCAGGCCGGTGCCATCCCAGGGGAGCTTCTCTGCCCCAGGATGCTCTAAGGAAACCTCAGGCTCAGGAAGGAGACCCGAAGTCTCCGGCTGCCCCCCAGGAGGAGAGAACGAGTCAGCCCCCCCACAGCAGGAGCCCCTCGTGAGGCCCCCGCGCCTGTTGGCGCCTCCTTTGTTTGGAGCTGCTGCAGAGCCCTGGCGCGCTGGCCAAAGAGTGTGTGCCTCAGGGGGACCCTCTGCCCCTTCCTCCTCCTCACTCCGTCTCGGTCTCTTAGCTGTTGAGCCTGTGCGGGCCTCAGGCCCATTGGGGGCAGGACTGGGCCTCTGGCTTCTGTCCCTCAGGGCTCTTGACCCCAGACAAGTGGATCGCGTTACCAGGCAACAAGCCTAGGTGGCTCTGGTGTCCTGCGCCCAGAGCAGCCGTCCGGAGACCGCTCGGGAGCAGGAGCACTTTGCCGGCTTCTCGGTGCAGTCATTTCTTCTCCCCGGACACGAGGGGCTGCGGTTTCCCTGGAGTGGGAGAGAAGGCCAGGATTGCGGGGACCAGTGGAGGTGCCCCCGGGCAGAAGAAGTGGGAGCCCTGGAGGGTCTGAGGCAGGACTGACGCCTCATCTTCTCAGAAGGTCCGGAGCTCACCATGGAGTCAGCTCGGACCTTCTTCTGTCTGATCTTCCTCCGAGAGCCGTGCTTGGGAAGAAGGGGAGCCGGCTCTGACCACTGGACCATGTGCTGTTACCATCGACATTTTACAAATCAGGGAAAGAAGAAGCCCTCGGCCTTTTGAGAATCCCTTTTATTTTAGCAAGAGGAACAGCGCTGCTTTTCTCAGCCTCTTCTGGGATTATCAGCCTTTTTCCTGACTCCAAATCAGAGCCTTCATTTCTGGCCTAAGCTCCTCGCCACCCACTATTGAAGGGGAGCAGGTCACGTAACTGGCTCACGACCGCGCAAACCGCGCCATTGACTTCTGCAGCTCATGTTAACGGTTAGTTCCGGCTCCATCTGCAAATCCACGCTTAAGAGAGCAGCTGCTGCCCCGGCTAGCCTCGCTTCCTGTTTAACCTGATTTCTCCTTCTGCCATCCGTTCTCCGATGTGTAAATAATTACCCTCCGCTTCTGCTTGTACCCTTTCTGCTCCTGTATAAAGGTTGCAGAAGCCTACGTCCCAGGCTCAGGGTTTTTATTTTTGTAAGTCTGTTCTCTGAGCGTAACCAACTGGGTTCACTCTGTCTCTGCATCGTTGTTAGTCTACACTACGAGTGGACCCGAGAGACCCTCGTCCGACCCTTTTGTTCTACAAAGTGAAGGGATTTTTCCCAGGGTCACACACGGAGAAAATGGCAGAGCCGAGGTTCCAGCCCGCACCTTCCCGCTCTAAAGACAACGCACAAGCCCTGGTACCGTACTTCCTTCTTTCCTTTGGGTCCAGGGCTTCGGTCAAGGCCCCGAGAGGCAGCTCTTTCCCCTTTCTTTTCCACAAAAACCTTTGGTTTTGTCCATGAAGCAGTTTCTCCAGCCAGGCAGCCCATCACCTGTCTGTAATGTCTGGTCACAGCCCAGGGTAGCCTGATGGCTAGGGTCGGAGGGGAGATGGCGCCCAGCTCTTCCTGGCGGCACGCTCAACCCTCCGTCGCCTTCGCTCCCGGCCCAGAGTCTGTGAAAAAGCCTCACAAGTGGGTGAAGAACGGGGGCTGACCGAGTGAAAAATTGGGACTGACAAGACCCAAGCCGCGGAGCTCTGTTACTTTCAAGTACACGGAATAACCAGAATTGGGCCGCCGGCCCCCAGAGACGGGCCTTTGTTTTAACGGATAAACAGCAGTGCTTTTTAGTTTGCAGATTGAGTGTTTGCTTGGAATCAGAGGCTCCTGAAGTTGGGAGAAATTACTTCCACATCGTCCCCTGAGACTTGGTTTGCTCTGCAGACCGCTTGTATTTTGGAGGGCCAGGCAAGTTCTCTGCTGGGATGACTGCACTTGCCCAATTAGTGGGAAAAGGCAGATGAATGGAGTCTCTGCCTTTTGGGGGATGGAAGAGAAGAGAAAAGGCCCCAAGCTTTCACCCACCCCAGTGTGAGTGTGAGCAGCTGGCCCAAGGGAACGAGAAGGATTCGGGACCTGGAGCTCCTCCCCATCCACATCAGAGTTAGGGAGCGGCAGAACTGGAAGGCACCTGGGCTGCTGTGCCCATAAAGTGGATGCTCCTTGAGGGCAGGGACTGTTTCAGTTTTCTGTCTGTAAGAGGCCCTCCCCAATCGCAAAGCCTCTCCTCTGAGACTGCTTCTACCTATGTACCTCATGTATATTTATCAGGTGTGCACTGTTGTTTACATTTTGTCTCCCCATCCATTTACCTTCCTTTGTATCCCTGGGCCTTACTTGGTGTTTAATCAATGCTTGTTGACTTCCTAATCTTTAATGGAGCACCTAGAGTTTAGTAGGTGCTTAATAAATGCTGTGTTGAATTAAACAGAACTGAACTTAGCCAATCTCCACAAGTCATCCTTAATCTTGACCTTTCATCTGCAGTATTGAGTACACAGTAGGCTCTTAATAAATGCAGTGTTTACAGCCCTGAAGTCAGGAGGACCAGAGTTCAAATCTGGCCTCAGACACTTAACCCTTCCTGGTTGTGTGACTCTGGGCAAGTCACTTAACCCCAATTGCCTCAGCAAAAAATAAAAGAAATTCAGTGTTTGGTTGGTTGCCCCAGAGTGGGCCTCTGACCTACTAATTGATTGCTATTTGATGTTTTGTTTTAGATGTGAGATGGAAAAACAAATTCTGGGGCAAATCCATGGAAATTGTTCCCGTCGGCACGACGCACGTCACCCTTCCCGCGTAAGTTCTCCGCCGAGGCACGGTGGCCCCATTAAGCCAAATGGAGAGGATCTGTGGTTGAGATTGAAGCAATTAGCTCTGGAGCTTCCATGTGTGACTTTGCGCACAAAATTAAATTGCACGACTGTTTCGATGCGCTGGACAGTTAGCTCAGATGTTGCTCATTTTCTCCACGTCCAGTTTTCTTTGCCCGGGGGATCCCGCTCTAGGCTCTAACCATCGTCTCCTCTCCCCCAGACTCTTCCCTCCTCAACACACAAAGCCCAGGGAGGCCTTGATGCAGATTTCCATCCCCTCTGGGAACAGGCTGCCCAAGTCAAATCTTCTCAGTGTCAGAATGTCTTCTTTGTAAGAAACTGATGTTCTCACGGGGCTTAGTGCCATTTCACATCAGGACATGGTAGAGCTGGCAAGGCTTCGAGCTCACCTGTCTAAACTGCCATTTTCACACCTGAGGAAACCGAGGCTGGGAGGAGCAAAGAAGGAGCATGTGCCAGACAAGGGAGCCAAGGGTTCCGATTGGGCCTCAGACGCTTCCGAGCTGAGGACCTTGTGGCGGGCACACCATTGTCAGTATCTCTGTTCCACAAAGGGGACTCTCCTCCCTGGGAACTCCCCGCCCTGATGAAATCCTGGTTCCAGACAGAACCAATCACCTTTGAAGAGGTTCTTGGGGGTAGGATGTGGACACACACCAGTGAAGGGCTGACCCGGAAAATCTGCCAAGGGAAAAGGCTTCTGGGATGGGACCCCTAAGTTCTGCTTTGAAGAAAGCTTTTGCTAGTTAATCATATTAGAATCAGTTAGATTCTTAATAATAAAATGGTAGCTAGTGTTTACGTAGCAGTGTAAAATTGACTTTACAGACATCTCATTTGGTCCTCACAACAACTGGGTGCTGTTATCATCCCCATTTTGCATATAGGGAAACTGAGGCTGAGGGCCTTGATGACCTGACCAAGATCACAGAGTAAGGAGTATCTAAGGCAGGATTTAAGCTTGGGTCTTCTATTGTTCTTCAGTCGTGTCCCCTTCTCCATGACACCATTTGGTGTTTTCTAGGCAAGGATCGTAGAAGGATTTGTCATTTCCATCTTTAGCTCATTTTACAGATGAGGAAACTGAGGCAAACAGTAAAGTGACTGGCTCAGAGTCATGCAGCTAATAAGCTAATAATAAGCTAATAAGCAGCTAACAATCTGAGGCTACATTTGAACTCAGGAAGAGAAGTCTTCCGGCGTTCTAACCATTGTGCCTCCTAGCTGCCCTGACTCTTCTAGCCACCTTTTATTTTGTTTTTGATATTTTTCATTAAAGCTTTTTATTTTCAAAACATATGCAGGGGTAATTTTTCAACATTAACCCTTGCAAAACCTTCTGTTCCAGTTAACCCCCTTTTATAATCAATCAGCCACGTGCCAGGCACTGGGCACACAGAGCTTGCGTTTGCTTCTGACCCTGAGAGCGGCTTTCTCTGGGCTTCTGGTTTGTTGAGGAAAGTACGTCAGGGGGTGTTGGGGGGCCCGTCGCTAAGGGTGTTCTGGTTATTGTTTTCCTTTGGCCTCCTCGGCTCTGGAAAGCCTTCCTCCTGACCCTCGTTTCCCCTCAGCTTTGGCGATCACTTTGAGTGGAACAAAGTGACTTCTTGCATTCACAACATCCTGAGTGGCCAGAGATGGATCGAGCACTACGGTGAAATCATCATTAAGAATCTAAATGAAGATTCCTGCCACTGCAAAGTGAATTTCATCAAGGTACCCGTGGAGAGGGGGCCCAGGCGGGGAGGGGGTGTGGAGGCTGCTCTCAGGGGCAGCATGGGGCATCCGGGCTTCCTTCTCCCGCTCCCCTTTCCAGATTTATTCTGAGGAGCTCCTCCCCAGCGAGGAGGGGGAACAGGCTGATAACAGCTCAGAGCATGACTGCTTTCTGAATTATTTATCAGGGCTCAGCAGCCTTGAAGGAGTGAAGCTGGGATGGGGAAAGGTTGGGGAGATAGCCCCGGGGAAGGCTGGGGAGATGGTCCAGGGAAGGCTGGGGAGACGGCCCTGGGAAAAGTTGGGGAGGCTGCCCCGGGGAAGGTTTGTTTCCTTAGGGAGGGAAAGGAGATTGAGAGAAGGGCTAAGTAAGTCCTTCTTCGCAGCCTTAAAGAGAACCTACAGGGATGTTTGTTGGGTTGGCCATGGCCTTGTGTTTCTGATACAAGAGAATGAATGAATAGGCGAGCAAGATCATAGAGTGGTCATTTAGACTCACCCCTCAATCAGGATTTAAACCCTGACCTCTTCCCTTTGCATTGCCCTGCCTCTAAAAATCAGAGAAAGGACTTAGCCCTGGGCCACCTGTGAGTGGGACAACAGTGAGGTCACTCCCACTTCCATCTTGAATTCTGAGGCAATTGGGGTTAAGTGATTTGCCCAGGGTCACACAGCTACAAAGTGGTAAGTGTCTGAGACCAGATTTGAACTCAGGTCCTCCTGACTCAGGGCTGGTGCTCCATCCACTGCCCCACCTAGCTTCCCAGCCATCTTGAATTTCACTGAAGATATTTTCCTTCACTCTGAGCATCCAATCCATAGAATCCCAGATTTCAGAGTCCAAGAGGAAGATGGGATTCTTGGTGTGGAGCACTGACTGACCTTGAGTTATGACTTTTCCACCTCTGTGAGCCTTAGTTTCCCCATGTGTACATTGGGGATAAGACTAGTACCATCTGCCTCCCCAGTCCTTGTAAAGTTAAAGTGCTCTATAAATCAGAGTAGTTTTTATGGTTCTCACTCCCCTTTAATAAGGAAGTCAGGAAAGTGAGAAATAAACTCTTTCTACCTTGGACAGTTCCTTCTGAAACACCTTTGCAAAATCCCTTCTCCCTCCCCCACCCTGCCTTAGTTTCCTTCTCTGTAAAATGAGGGGGTTAGACCCCATGGCCTCTGAGGGCCCTTTCAGCTCCACATCTGTAATGCTGTCATTTGCTTACAGAACCAAGAGCACAGGAGGAAATCCTTTTAGGCAAGGGTAGCTCTGACTAAGGCCGAGCTCAGCTTCAGAAGCAGCTCAGGGAATGGATAGGCTTGGGGCCCAGAAGGCTTGCGTTCACAATCTTGACTCAGACATTTACTCCCTGTGTGATCCTGGGCAGTCTCTCAGCCTCAGTTTCCTTATCTGCAAATGGGACGATAATAGGGTAGCGTATGCTTGTATGTAAAATGTTGGACCGACACACACACACACTTCTGTAGCTTGCCTACATTTTAATTTTTCTTACTAAAGCCTTGGCCTTTTATGACTGCTTGTTGTAGCATTGGACCCTACTCTTCAAAGGCTGAGATGATTCCTGATCCTTTAGAGGATCCAGTGAGGGACCTGAGAAAATGCAGGATCCATTCAATGCTTGAGCTTCCAAATACTATAGAGGCTGTCCCATGGGAGAAGGGTTAGATTTTTCCTAAGAGCGAGAAGAGATCACAAAGAGGTAGATTAAGTCAGAAGTGAGGGCCAAAGCATCCCAAGGTAGTGCTGACTGCCTCATAAGGGAGTGAGTTCCCCATCCATGGGAGTATTCAAGTGGCAGGTGGATGACCACAAGGAGGGTAGAGCACATAAGGGACCTTGGTTCAGATACAGGTTGGGTTGAAGGGCTTCGTTATTAGCCCCTTTTAGCTCTGAGATGCTTGGATTCGGTGTCTTGGAGAAGAGGAGATAGTCAGTTCTCAAAATATCCTTGAAGTGCCCTCTGCTGTTGGTCTGTTCCAGAGCCAGGGCTTAGAGATCCAAAGGGACACAGTTTTCAAATGAAGGAGGGACGGATGTACGGGAGGCCCAGAAGGCTAAATTTTGGAATTGGGCTGCTCAGTAGTTAGTGCCCTCTGCTGGTGTGATCTGGAACTGCAGCTCACACAGGAGTCCTTTCTCTAGGACCCTGAGATGTCATCTGGCTACAGAGGAATCAGTACAGAGAAAAAAGACTTGGGTTTATCTTGCTTTTAGGGCAATAAATAAGAAAAGCACTGAGAGCCAGAGGAGATCTCGAAGGATTCCTACAACATGATGGCTTTGTCCTCATCCTCATTAGGCTACAAAAGATCCGAAATTTCATACAGAGCAAAAATCCAAATATTACACTTTTTAAGACTGCAAAGCCTCCTCATGCCCTTATTTATCTCCAGGGATGGATAAGGACAGAGGAAAGCCATGAGCAGACCCCGCTCCCCCAAACGATAGGAAAGGCTGATAACAGAGCCGCCATCGGGTTTGTCACATGTGATTGCCCGTGGGCTGCTTCCGAATGAAACCTATTTAATCCCCACGATCCGAAAATGGAATCAGAGGGGATGCAGTTGGCACGGTCTCGGACAATATTCCACAAAGTAGCATCATGGGGATTTGTTTCAGAAGCTGGGGATACTTAGGATGGCAAATCAGACCCAGGTTATCAGCACCAGCAGTTATAGAAGAGTTACGTTGACGAGCCCAGACTTAAGGATCGCTGCAAGGAATTGGTCAAAATCATAAACTTATCTGCAGAAACTTAGCCCTGACTAAGTCTCTAGCAAGACAGAACCCGGTAGTTAGACTCACAGAGCAGAAGGGAGCAGTTTCTCATGGACCGACAGAAGACGGCCCTCGGATATATCCTGGAGAAGTCATCCGATCGACTGTCTTGCAATTGAACGTTATCACAGATTGGGCGGTTGCCCAAAATCGTTTACCCATAGAATTGATGCATCTTTGGTAGATGTTGTCACAATGAACACTCAAATTTTCAAGCCATGTGGAAGAAAAAGCTTTCAAAATATAGAGATGCAGCCTCCCAGAAGATCCAGATCACGCGGGACTGCGTCAGTGCGAGTCGTTATCATGTTCCGTGACGGAGTTGTTCCTAGGATCCTGCAGAGAACGCCTTGACACCCCAATAATTGTAGCCATCTACATAAGTGGTTATTGTAGGCAATGATGCAGTAGTCCATAGAACTTAAAAATAAAGTAATAATGGCAGGAGAGTGCCTTGTCTTAGGAGCCTTTCTACGTGAAGTCCAAAATCAGAAAGATAAAGGAGTGAGTTGATGATTGATGATGATCATGGTAGTAACAGCTGGAGACACAGCCGCTTCCAGGGCCCAAAGCCCAGAAGACTTGGTGTTTTCTCGCTTGGTAAGTGACCTGCTCCCTCTGCATTCTAGGCCAAATATTGGAGCACCAACTCCCACGAGATCGAGGGCACCGTCTTTGACAAAGGCGGCAAAGCCGTGCGCCGTCTCTTTGGGAAATGGCACGAGAGCATCTACAGCGGCACCCGGTCCTCGTCCACGTGTATCTGGAGAGCACGTGAGTACAGAGCGCTGCTCAGGTGTAGATGGGGGGCTGGGGGGGCCGGTCAGCAACTGGACACCTCAGCGGGGCTTCCCTCATTCCAAGCTCCCTCTGAACCCCAAGCTTTGGCTCAGTCTGGGAAGGAAGTTTCTAGTCCACACACACTATTGTCGCCTCTGGTGTAGGTACAACATATGACCAAGCAGGCAAAGGAACAGAGCTAAAGAACGGGAGTCTGGACTTTGGAGAACTGCTCCTAACCACCTGAGGGAACCTTTGGGCAGCTCCTTTCTCCCATTTCATCCTCAGTTTCTTCATCTGTAATCCTTACACTGATTTCATCTAGGCTTGTGATGAAATAGGCCAGATTGGTGAATTCAAAGATTCAGAAAACCTGAATTCAGATTCTAAATGTAAATAATGTACATCTTACTTCCAGTGGGAACTCGGCACTGTCCCAAGATGTCTGCGCTTGGAGCCAAAAAGGACCTAAGTTTGAATCAGGGTCTTATGACCTCTGTGACCTTAGGTCTTAATTTTCTCAGTGTAAAATGGGAAATTGGACTTGAGACCCTCCGATGTCATCTCTGTAAAGGGCTATATAACTGTTAGCTACAGTCAGTATTTTTGCTGTTGTTATTCTCCCTCTGACCCACCAGCACTCCGTAATTGCATGGCTCATGACACTCTTTCTAGTTCTGAAAACTGGTGCTCTGACTTCTAGTCACCAGGTCAGAGGGCATCTAGGCTCCTTTGTTTCTAATGCTTGAACTCGGACAGTGCCGTGGTCTGCCTCTGCCTGGAGGAGTATCCATTTGATGACTGTGGGAAGGATGGATGGTCCCTTTTCTTAACTTACTTCTGGGGTCGTTTGAGTGTGGGGCAGAAATATATGTGAAGCCAATGAAGGGATTAGTTGCTGTAGTCCCTTGGCTTAGTTCTGGATCTCAATGGCGATAGCCACCGGCACTCATAATGGCCTAGCCCAAGCTCCATCTTGTTCCCAGATTCTCCACTCTCTATAAATCTTCCTAGGAGAATCTTTCCACTCTGCCATCCCACCCCTGGCTCCTCTCTGATTTATTGACCTACCTGCCCCTTTACTGTCAGATTGTATCACCAAGTCCTTGAGGGCAAAGAACTGGTTTCATTTTTTCCCTGTGCTTCTAAAAGCTAGCATTTGTAAACTACTTTAGGTTTACAAAACACTTTACAAATATTCTCTAGTTTTCTTCCTTTTTTTTTTTTTTTTTGCTGTGGCAATTGAGGTTAAGTGACTTGCCCAGGGTCACACAGCTAGGGAATGTTATGTGTCTGAGACCAGATTTGAACTCAGGTCCTCCTGACTTCAGGGCTGGTGCTCTGCGCCCCCTAGCTGCCTCTCTCTCATTTTATTTCACAATAACCCTGGATGGCAGAAGTTATTATCATTAATTTCCTTTCACAGATGTGGAAACTGAGGCAGACTTGCACAGATTCATATCACTAGCAAATATCTGAGGTGGGGTTAGGTCTTCCTCACTTGTGGGTCCAGCACATCTGCTCTAGGGCCACAAGGGACCTTAGAGGCCGTTCTGTGCATTCTCCTCATTTAACAGATGAGGAAGCAGGCCCAGGAAGGGGGCGTGCCATGTTCAGGCCAAAGCTGGGAGGAAGCTGCAGCTCCCTTTTGCCCACCACACCACAGGGACTAATTCTAAGTGTGAAAAGAAGGAAAACCAGATCTGACCCATTTCAAAGCCCTAAAATCCACAAGTGGGGAATATCTGCAGAGTGAGAATCAGAGAAAAAGCAAGCCCAGAATTTGTTTTAAAGCAGGTTTCTTAGAACAATACTCCTCAGGAGAACTTATTGTCAGAGGGAAGCCCAATGGAGCTGCAGAAATTGGATGCCAGTCTTTGTGCTCGGCCTCCTCAATTTTAAGTTTTAAGTGAGTGTCTAGACTTCCTAGTCACCCGGGCCCAGCTGGGCTGACCAGAGCAGGAAAAGATGTGGGAGGGGCTGGACTAGGGGAGATGGCAGCAGGAGGGCACATGCCCTGGTGCCTTCTACCCGAATGTTTTCATAGTTTGGAAGCAAAATGATGCTGAGGTCAGAGAGGAGCGGCTAGGTGGTTAGGGAAAGGCACAGAGACCTGGGGAGTGGGAGGCAAGCACTAGTTATTGTTGTGCTTCTTCGCAGACCCCATGCCCAAAGGGCATGAGCAGTATTATGGCTTCACCCAGTTTGCCCTGGAGCTAAATGAGTTGGATCCACTGACTAAACCATACCTCCCCTCCACGGACACGCGTTTCCGGCCAGACCAAAGGTAACGTTCTCCAGCTTCCCCTACGCTCTAAGCAGCGGGGACAAAATGCCACCCCAGCGCCCAGGGGAGGTAAGGAGATGGCAGCCGATGCTCATCGCAGGGCCTCAGAATGCCAGTGATGAGAGGAACCCTCCTTGCTCACTGTGGTGCCCCTGACCCACGACCACCCGCCATTGGGGGTCTTCTGGTGATCCACTGGAAGGTGGATCTAAGGAGCTTGCCTGGAATTCTAGGCTCCCCACTGCTTGCCTCACCCTGGTAGGTCACCTACCTTGTTGGGTCTCAGTTTCCTCTGACTGCCTCTGAGGGCCCTTCCAGGTCCAAATTTCTGAGCCAGTACCCCACCCCCCCCCCCCCAAGACCCGTTATTCCTCCGGAGAGCTTGAATTACTAGGAAATTCTTCCTGACAGCAGGACTGAATTTTCCTATGTACTCCATCCCCCTGTTGCTCCTCAGGCCCTCTCTGAGCCTTCCCTTCCCTAGTTCCCACAAGTCGTGGGGTAGCCAGGAGGCCTATTCCATCTCATCCCGCTATCCTCCTCCTCTCTTATTAGTCTCCAGCTTGTCCATCACTCTCCTAAATGATAAAGGAAGTGCTACTGAGGAAACGTCCCACTACATCTCCCATTTTTGTGATGCTTTAAGTGGTTTGCAAATCTTCACAGAGGCCCTGTGAGGGTGGAGAGCAGGTGTGATTATGCCCATTTTATCCAGGAGAAACTCAAAGAGATTAAGCAGATTGTCCAGAATCACACAGGTGGTAAACATTAGCCACAGGATTGGATACAAGGTCTCTTGAAGTCTTTAATGCTGGACTCATTGCTGCACTCTGCCATCATCCTGCCTGACCTCCATCAGAGCCTGGAAGTCTAGTGTGGTTGCAATGATCACCCAACCACTCCAGAGCAGAATGGGAAACAGCACAATACTCAAGGATATCCACTTTATTCATTAATTCCTTCAATAAATTAGTAACAAAACCAAAAAATAAAAAATCCCCTCCCGTAACTACCTTACCGTCTACTCTGAATAAACTCGTTCTTTGCATTAGAAGCCATTCTATGTAGTCTTACTCGGTGTCAGCATTATAACCCCAAGCTCAGGCCTTGCACAGTTGCCCACTCAGTATTTGGATGGGTGGATAGGTGGGTGAATGGGGAAATAGATTGTCAGAGAATGTAGAGACTTGGGGGGGTCATAACCCCAGAAGTCATCTTGGCCAAGCACTCATTTTATTGATATGAGAACCAAAGCCAGACAAGCGATGTGTCTTTCCCAGAGTCACAAAGGTTGGGCGTCAATCCCAGATTCTCGGACTCTGAATTCAGAGCATGACTTCCTAGGGCCAGGCTCCAGGTCCATGTTGGGCAGGTGTCTGAGTGACTTTGGAGAAGACATTTCACCTCTGAAGGCTTCAGTTCCTTCATTGGTTAAATGGAAGGTGTCGGCCCAGATGGTATTTTAGGTCTCTTCTGGCAAATGCTCTTAGATCTCAGAGGGTCCCTTTTGACCCCAGAATCTTTTTCCTTGGGGTCATGAAGGCTTTTCATTATGTGCTTAGGAGAACATGATGCATTAGAGCCATAGGTGGCTTTGATTACAAGGAATCTGAAGGATTAGACTCTCAAGTTTTTATAGAGTGTTCACAGAAAACTAAGACTCAAAGAAAACCAGGCCCCTAGATAGAAGTGATTGTGTGAGTATCATTCTGAGCCCAGCATCGTGACCTTGGCACTCTCTGCTTTAGTGTTTCATCTATAAAATGGGTATAATCATACCTTCCCTTAAAATTACCTTTAATTTTATTTCTAGCTTGAGCTCTATAGTCCTATGTACCCCTGTTCTTGCCACCACTCTAACTTGCTAATTTATTCATAATGTAAATCGGGGCATTTTGGGAAGTCCAGGGAACCGTATGGGTTTAAGCAATTTAGTGCAAAGTTGCGTTAGGCGCCCTGGGAAGGGAAGCCAAAGACCTTGTTCAGGTTCATTTCCACCTCTCACTCAGAGCTCCTGTCCCTCAGAGCCTTCATTTCCTAATCAGTCAGATGGGAATAATAATACTCGAGTGACTCCTCCTTTGAATCCCTCCTTCCTTCCCTCCCTGAGTAGTGGTACAAACGCCAAGGCACTGGGGACATGCAGAGGAGCTCCTCTTGGTTTAGGACATTTCTGAACTCGTGCTCCTCTCTGTCCAGGTTTTTAGAAGAAGGGAACATAGAAGAAGCAGAGACACAAAAGCAAAGGATTGAGCAAATGCAGAGGGAGCGGCGACGGGTCATGGAAGAGAATAACCTGGAGCATCAGCCTCGGTTTTTCAGGTAGGCTTGTCACTCCTTGGCAGACCTAAACTGGCATGGAGACTAAGGCACCGATGGAGGTGCTGGGAATAGAGAGAGGGCCTGGCACTGGAACTGGGCTGGCTCTGGTCTGCAGGACTCTTAGGTGAGGAAACTCCCGTGACCCGTACAGGACAGCAGTGCTCTGAGAGGCTAAGTGGTCTGTCCAATCATAAGACTGGAGCCCAAGTGTTCCCAGCTTCAAGATCAGCTCTCTCTCTACTGCACATCATTGGATTGAGATTATGACAATAAAAGCCGGGCCCGGCCCTCAAGGGGCTTGCTTGCCTTTTCCTGGGGGGGATGACATGGATACGTTGTCATTTGGCTCACCCGAAACCTTAATTCTTTCAAAGTTTTCCCATTCCGAGGCATTTTCGGGAGGATTCCGGGGACTTTGCACAAGGGAGCAGCTTAGAATTACCAAAGCACTTTGATGTTTTTCCAAGTGCCAAGGATTTGGAGTTCCTCTTGTGCTTGAGGCCCTGGATGGAGCCCCAGGAGCACAAACACAAAGACCGAGACAACCCTTATTTGCAGCAAGCCAGGCACAGTTAGGCATACAGGGTGTGCGGTGCAGTGTTAAGCTCTCCTAGCTTAATTAACTATGCGATAATTAAGTACCAGACAATTGAGGAGATCAGAAAAGGCTCCATGCAGAAGCAGGGACGAGTTTGGTTTGAAGGAAGAGGGAGATTTCATGAGAAATGATTATGTTCCAGGCCCGGGGGAGGCCAGGCAAGTTGCAGAGGTGAAAGGAGATTAGTCTCTGACCCACAGGCAGTTTGGCTGGATCACAAATGGGTAGATACAGGGGCAGTGATGCCCAGTGAGGTTGGGGCCAGGTGGTGAAGAGCTTTAAAAGTGAAATTGGGGAGTTTCTATTTGATCCTAGAAGGACCTGGGCAGCTAGAGGGCACAGTGGATAGAGCACTGGCGTCTGGAAGGCCTGAGTGCCACGTACGGCCTCGGATGTTTACTGGCTGTGTGACTCTTGAGCAAGTTACTTAACCCTGTTTCCTCATCTGTGAAATGAACTGGAGGAGGAAATGGCAAAACACTCCAGTATCTTTGCCAAGAAAACCCCAAATGGGGTCACGGAGAGTCAGACTGACCACAAAAAAAGGGGTTCTGGGAGCCACTGGGGTTAATTAAATAAGGGAGTCACATAGTCAGAAAACTGAAGAAAACCCAGACAGTCGTTCAGCAAATTCAGCAATGTCTTCACTTTTGCTAGTCCCTGGAGGAGTGTCTTGGCCAGAATAAGAGTATTAAGAAAGGTCCACAAATCAAAGCGCACCCATATTCTTTGAGATCTCGGGTGAGGAGATGGCCCAGACAGTCCTTCAGATAGATGCTCATTGGAGAAACTGCTTGTTGTTGGGCAGGAAATCCAGTGATGACTCATGGGTGAGCAACAGTACTTACTTGGACCTTCGAAAAGACCATGGCTTTTCCAAACTGGATAATCCCGCCCTGTGGTGAAAGAAGCTCATCTGCCTCTGGTTCTTTGCTGGTTGCTTTCTGAGACAATGCCTACTTATCTATATCTGAATATATGTACATGTATTTAAAAGACACCATCTAGAATGATGCATTTGTGCTTAACCTAGACTTGTAAGTATCTAAGTACCTATTTTCCTCGATGCATTTCTTTACAACTCCAATTGTTACCATGATTGTTTGTATGAATGTAGAACACCTTAATTTCTTTTTATATATAAACTATTTAATAAAATGAAATCCTGAATGTTAGAGGCTTGGGGAGAGGAGCAGGAGAGAAGCTTTAACACTAATTTTCCAAAGGCTTCACAGACATTCAGATGAAATTGATGCCTTATTGAATTATGTCAAAGGGAGAAAATAATATCTCCCAGATATGTTGGGGAACAGGAAGAGGAGCCCCCGCTTGATGAGCTGCCCAAGTTTCATTTGGTAGCTCAGCAATCTTTTGGCCTCAGACTGCTGGAGAATTGCTCACACTGGGTGATTCTGCAGATTCTAGTCGGATTCTTCTCTTCCTTTTACTTTCTCAGGTGGGAGGGTAGGCTGGGAGATGAAAAGAAATCTTATTTTTGTTTAATATGGGTTTAAAACCTCCCGGAAGAGGTTGTCCAGTTGCCTTACATGCACAATTGTACCCTGTTGTTCAAGTATTAGGAAAGAAAATCCCCGTGCCCGATATTTTGGATCGGTGGCTCAAAGCAGCCATTGGGGAAGCTGCCCTGAAGGAGAACAGAACCTTTGGCTAGGACTGAAAGCAGCCCCTGCTTTTCTGTCCTCCTGTGACCCTCCCCTGCAACCTATTCGGCAACGTCTTAGTGTTCAGCAAAATAATTTGAAATCCACAGTACGTTTGTACTCACAACCTTAATGGTTTCTATGAACTTGGAACATACAACAGGGGAACTTTTTAAGGGAAAAAAAAAAAAAAAAAACTTGGCAAATTTACCTGTTTTAAATAACTGATGTGTTTTTTCTTAAATACTATTTTGGTATTTTCTACCTCTTATAAGTACCATATTTTAGATCTTGTACAAAATGTTTGACCATCTGCCTTATTAAGCCCCAGATGATGGGATCTCCGCTCTTCCTTTGAACTCTCCGTTCTGTTTTGACGACTCTCTCAGTGTCCCGCAGTATTGAACTGCGGCCCGTCCGTCGCTCTCTCCCGTTCGCTTCCCTCCTGTCCAGTGTCCCTACTTCACGAACTTGGCAGCTGCCTAAGAGAAAGCACAGATTTAAACCACAGGGAGAGGCAGTTTGCCTTTTTGTACCGGTGAGTGATTCCAAATCACAGTCATATGCTATTATGTGCAATAAAGGAAATGCATGACCAAACAATTGCCCAAAGGATATCAGGATCGGGGCCTAATTAATGCATAAACTTTCTATCCTGGTGCACAAGCCAGTGCTGTGGAAGCTCAACGTTGAATAAGAATGTAAGGGAAAGAAAGAAAGAAAAGAAAATGTTGGACAGGTTTGAAAGTGGACAGGCTTTTGACCTGCTAGGAACAGAGTGAGAAAAAGGCAGAAGACCTAAGCTGTAGGCCAATGGTACGATTTTTGGAATTGTATGGAGTGGGCCGGGCTCTTCTGGGGCAAAGGACTGTCCAAACTGTCCACTGAGCTTTCCGACAATAAAATCCTCCTTCAAAATCGGTCTCTCGTTCTCGTGTGTGCAGACAAGCAGATCAATCTCCTTTCCATACAGAACAGCCCCAGCATCCGTTGGTCCTGGTCTGATGTCAGCTTTAGCCACGAGCACAGGGCACAGTTGGGGCTGCTCCCAGGGAAACCTGGTCTAGCTTTCCTAGTAGGAATGTTAGTTCAGTGTGAGGAGGGTGATTGTGCTTCCAGTGGTTCTTGGAGGACATGGGTTCAAATCTCATCTGTGCCATCGGCCCTCTGGATAGTTTGGGACAAGTCTGGGTTTGGCTAATTCTTATGATCCCTATTTTGCTCCAAAGCTGATCCCTAGGTTTTACCCTATTAGATTGTGAACTTCTTGGGGGCAGGAGCTGTATTTTGCCTCTTTTTCCAACCTCAGGTGCATCATAAGATACTTAACGAATGTTGATTGATGGATTGCCCTTCCTGTTCTTGAAATTGATAAGCATTTGTCCGTTGCTTAATGTGTTCTGGGGTACAATGAAAGACAAAAGGAGCCCCAACTCTCAAAGAACACACCATCGAGGGTGGGAGGAGGGAAGGCACTACTAGTAACGTGAAGCAAGCCTACTAGCAGGACTGTTTTTTTTAAAACTTAGGGCTATGGGAAGACAGGCCCATTAGTACACAGTTGGGGGAGCTGTGGATTGGCCCAGCCATTCTGGAAAACAACTTGGAACTGTGCCCCAAAATTCACTAATTCCTGCCTATCCATTGATCTAGCTATACCACTACGAGGTCTCCAATGCAAAAAAGAGCCGAAAACCACAGAGCTTTCCTTTTCTGTCGATAGGCGTCCCCTGCTCTCAGAGCTTGTAGCTCATCAATACAAAGGAAGGCAGACCCGTTGCCATATTATTTGAGATCTGGGTGGGCACTGAATTCCCAGAGAGAAAGGCTGAACCTTATGAATGGGTCCTTGGGAAAACCGGTCCTCGCAGGCAGGACTAAGTGCCTTCCCTGTATTGTGGCTGGCCGGTGCCCCCTGCTGGTTATCTTCAACTCGAATGACCAAAATCCAACCTGGCCAATGATCTTTTCAGTTGTCTGTCTCTGGTACACCGGGAGCTCACTCCCCTCACCTACTTTGGTCTCCAAAGCAACTGCAAAACCTACATGGTTCTAGAAAGCCCACCAGGGACATGGGATTGGGTGAGAACTCGGGATTACCGGGACCTTTGAGATCACCGAATTGGGCTGTTTTGTGCAGAGACCGAAGGACCACTTGTGGAGTGGAGATTTTCCTTCCAGGATTAGGTGGGAGAGAGAGCTTCTAAAATTCTGTGATTCTGCCTCATTTTACAGATGAGGAAAATGTGACCCACAGAGAGAAAGGAGCTTTGTAGAGAGCAGCACACAGCTAGTAAATTCTTCCTGCCCCCTGTCCTTAGCTCTGCCGGGCTTTCCCTACCCTTGCTGCTATCGACCCTAGGAAATGGGCACAATTTTGAGCTCTTTTGGCTGCCCGTGGATCCACCTGGAAAGGTTGATTCCCAGCCAGCAGGGCTGGGGCCATGAGCGAATTCCCTCTAGCAGTCAGCTGAATTCTGAAAGCCCAGATGGAGGACCCAGTCCCATCCCAGTACCCCAGAGGGTCGCACAACTCTCTTACTCCTGCAGGACTCTGGGCGCCACCCTGCCAGAATGCTAAGTAGAAAGGAAAGCTAACGGGTCAACTCAAGGAGCATGTTCAAGGTTGTTCCAAGGTCGCCCCTTCTTTCCCCACCTGGGTTGAACTCCTTCCCTTCCACACTGTGAAAAGCTCTGCATTTCACTTCCTCCACCAAACACTAACTCGTTCCACAGGCTCCATGTTTCCATATTGTCCAGAGGGTCTCAAACAAACGCTGAGAGACAGACAATCCGACACGAGTCAGTTGGACCCTTGAAACTCCTTGTGAACATGTTGGCCCCTCGAGCCTTCCAGCTGTTGTGGAATAGCCTGGTGCTTCGAATTCTGAGTGAAGGCAATAAAAAGTCATTCTGATAACCTTGGGGATGATGGTTCCTGTGTACTGACCTTTCACTTATTTGAAATGTCTTTAATTTTGATCCTGACATCTGCAAGGCTCTATTTTTTCCCTGCCAGCTGTTCTCTCTCTTCATGGGTTTGATTTGCATCCTCCGTGTATTTATCCGCTATTCAGCGGCGGCTTTGATTTCTCTGCCTTGGCAATATGCGTCACCCCAGCCTCCGTGAGTGATGACGAGGGCTGAAATGCCAGCCGTCAAGCGCTAATTTGGTTTAGGGCACCGCAGTGTTTCGAGGCGGCTGGATTCATTTATTTTACTCACGGCAGTTTCATTCCCCTTATCCTAACCCCAGCTCCCTTGGAGGGCACCACGTTTATGGCTAGTCGTGCTATTCCTTTTAGATTTGTTTAAAAGCCACATCATGCTGCCTTAAGAGCGGAATAATATCCCTGGGAACTCTCTTTATGGAGCCAGTTTATCACTGAATAAATGACATGGGAAAAGGCTGTCCCAGGCCCGAATTTGCTCTTCACATGGGTTTGATGGGCACAGAGAGGAGCACAGATTGGCTCACTACAAATTGGAGTGAGACTCTTGCCTTATTGTGCCCACTCTTGCAGCCCCGAGCCGTGTTCAACAGGACAAACCCATTTCACAGCTGGCACGGAGGAGTCACCCCCCATCTTTAACTGGCTCTTTCCCCTAGTCTTCCTTGTTTTCCAAGTCACAAATCTACCCCTTTTTAATACTCCAGAGACCAATCATTTCCTCTTCTTAGAAATCTTCCCCAGTTAACTAAACGTGTTTCTAGGGAGCCCTGTGGTAAGAAAGGCTTTAACACTGGCTCTTTTACAGACATAATTGTGGGATTAAGTCACTAAATATTAAGCACCTACTGTGTCAGGCCCTATGCTAAATTCAAAGAGGAAAAAGAAAGGCCTCCCCTGTGCTTCAGGAGCTGATAATCTAATAAGGGAAGACAACTTACTAAAGGGTGTGTGTGTGTGTGTGTGTGTGTGTGTGTGTGTGTGTGTGTGAAATGCAAGGCCTGACCATAAATAATTAGCATCCCAGAACTTGGTAGAGGGGTGGGGAGTTGGGCCTGGGATTTCCTTCATGTGGGGGTACAGAGACTTCCTCCACGGGCCCCGTGGTTTGGCATTAGTCATTCTAGTTACGAAGCATTTCCTGGGCCCTTCGGACAACCAGACCTCAGTCCCACTCTCGGTGAAGTTCTGACGTCATCCAAGTCATTTCCCAGAAGGTCCTTTGAGATCCACGCGAGACCGATATATTCGTGAGTGAATGAGAAAGCAGAAAAAGCACCCGTTAAGTAAGAGCCGGCCCCGGGGACTGCCGGGGACATACAGCAGCCAAGCTCTGGCCAGGGAGGGCTGGTTTTGTACTGAAATGGAGAGAGGAGGCTGCGGCTTCCGTTGGCACGGCTTTTCTCAAAGCGTGGCATCGATTGGTGGTGGTTCCCAGAGCCAGAGGAATCAGAAGAGGAAGTGGGCAGAGGTGCTTGGCTCACGGCATGCTCTGACCAGCGGGTAAGAATGTACCGCCCTCACCAATCAGGCTCACCCCAAGCAGAAGTGGGCTAACTCGCTGAAGGATGGTCTCCGACCAAGATGGAGCTAGAACAGCAGCAGGGCCGATGGCAGGCACGCCAGGGTATCTGGGCTGGACATCCACGGTCATCCATCCCAACCCACTTTACAGATCAGCAAAACACAGACAAGGGAGGCCAGTGACTACCTCAAGACCACGTGCCTTTGGAGATGGCAGGAACAAGACTGGCCCCCCTTCTGGCTGATCGTCCTGTTCTTTCTTGCCTCTAAGCATTTGTCCATTCCTGGAAGGTCCTCCCTCCTTACCTCCTCCTCTTGAAATTCTCTTTCTCTAAGACATCCATTAAGCTTCCTCCCCTGGCCTGACTGACCTGAAAATTAAATTAGTCCCTCCCTCATCATCTTCCTTTTTAAAAACAAAACAACAACAACAAAAACCTCCTCAGGGTAGCTTTTACTAAAACAGGTTAGCAGTCTTCATGTTCCAGTCTTAGAGAGCTACCTAGGACACCAAGGAGTTAAGCCAGGCAAGACTTGAACCCAGAGCTGTGAGACCAGCTGTCTACCCATCTTGCCAGACTGCCTCTCTTCCCCTCTTCCTCTGCCCTTGTCACATTCTGCTTTATATCACACTGATGTGAGGGTGTCTCATTCCCCTGTTAACCTGTGATCTCCCTGAGGGGCAGGAGCTTCTCTCCGAGGCCTTGTGGCAGCACTAAGGGGGCTGATCAATGTTTGCTGGGTTGTATTTGGGGGGGGGGACAATGAGGTGTAGCTGAATACAAACACATGGGGTCTGTGAAGGGGAGGGAGCCTGGACCACTGGGAGCCCGGTGATGGATGCACCCTCCTCCCCTGGCACTGGCACGTCTCTGGCAGCAGCCACCGTCCGTCACCATGATTCATCTTTTTGGCACCTGCAGAAGGGATCAGCCACAGGATGCCCCTCCCTTGCCAGGGGGGTGAGGGGGCTGCATTGTTTTAGAAATTGATAATTTGGCCTTTCCCCACCCTGTTCTTCCTGTGAGTCATCTGCACTCAGAGCCGTGATTCTTTCTGTAGGAGTGTTCCCAGCTCCCTAAACAAGGTGGCGTGGGGAAGCAGAGGGAGCCCTGCCCAGGACCCAGGACCCAGGACTCCAGTCTCAGCTCTGCCATCTCCCAAGGGGCGGCAGCAGCTCTCCAGGCCTTGGATTGCTCCACTGGAAAATTCAGTTAAAAGCCTTGGACTGTCAGTGCCAGCCATAGACATGGGCAACAAGGGTGACTGCCTATTGCCCGTGACCTCAGGAGACCTGGGAAGGTGCCTCAGAAGTCCTCTGCCAACTGAAAGAAGGCAGTTCCACTGCTAGCTAGTTGTTCTTTCCAATACTCAGAGGGGGGTGCTTTAAGCAAACTTCAGGCACTTAGCTTTTCAACTCAAATGAATTTATCACGTTCTCTTCAATAAGCAACTTACAATTTGTACAGTGCACAGTGCCAGGCCTGTGTTCAAATCCAGCCTCAGCTGCTTCCTAGCTACGAGACTTTGAACAAGTCGCTTAGCCCCTGTCTACCTCAGTTTCCTTAACTGTAAATTAAGAATACCTCAAAAGATTGTTGTGATATTTTTACATTCAAAGGTTCTGATGAAAGCCTCATTTCTAATATAAATAGAGAATTGACTCATTTATAAGAATTCAAGCCATTCTCCAATTGATAAATGGTCACGAGATACAAAGACAATTTTCAGATGAAGAAATTAAAACCATTTCTAGTCATATGAAAAGTTGTTCCAAATCTCTATTGATCAGAGAAATGCAAATTAAGACAACTCTGAGATAGCACTACACACCTGTCAGATTGGCTAAGATGACAGGAAAAGATAATGGTGAATGTTGAAGGGGATGTGGGAAAACTGGGACACTGATACATTGTTGGTGGAACTGTGAATGGATCCAACCATTCTGGAGAGCAATCTGGAACTATGCTCAAAAAGTTACCAAACTCTGACCCAGCAGTGTTTCTATTGGGCGTATATCCCAAAGAGATCTTAGAGGAGGGAAAGGGACCCACCTGTGCAAGAATGTTTGTGGCAGCCCTTTTTGTAGTGGCAAGAAACTGGAAATTGAACAGATGCCCTTCAGTTGGAGAATGGCTGAATAAATGATGGTATATGAATATTATGGAATATTATTGTTCTGTAAGAAATGACCAGCAGGACGATTTCAGAGAGGCCTGGAGAGACTTGCATGAACTGATGCTGAGTGAAATGAGCAGAACCAGGAGATCAATGTACACGGCAACAACAATACTATACGATGATCAATTCTGATGGACATGGCTCTCTTCAACAATGAGATGATTCAGACCAGTTCCAGTGATCTTGTGATGGAGAGAGCCATCTATACCCAGAGAGAGGACTGTGGGAACTGAATGTGAATCACAACGTAGCATCTTCACTCTTTTTGTTGTTTGCTTGCATTTTTATTTTCCTTCTCATTTTTTGCCTTTTTGATTTGAATTTTTCTTGTGTAGCAAGATAACTGTATAAATATGTATACATACATTGGATTTAATGTATATTTCTACCATGTTTAACATATATTGGACTACTTGCCATCTAGAAGAAGGGATGGGGACAAGGGGGGAAATTGGAACACAAAGTTTTGCAAAGGTTAATATCGAATTATCCATGCATATGTTTTGAAAACTAAAAAGCTTTAAGAAATTTAAAAAAAAAAAAAAAGATTGTTGTGAGGATCAAATGAGATAGTGTGTGTAAAGTTTTTAGCATAGCGCCTGGAAGGACAGCTGGGTGGTGCAGTGGATATGGTGCCAGGCCTGGCATCAGGAATACCAAGCTCAAATGTGACCTCTAACACTAGCTGTGTGGGAGGTCACTTAACCCTGTTTGCTTTAGTCTTCTCCCCAAATGGAGACATCACGAGTCAGATATGACGTGACTAAAACAAATGAACAACTGGAACATGGCAGGTGCTACACAAATACTACTTATTGTTATTATTATGAATTATAATCCATATTATAGTAATGAGGTGGAAGCTGATGGCTGGGGAGGCTATATGGCAGCGTGTCAGACCATCCTCCAGCCCTGTCCCCGGCTCCCGCCTATTTCTTCTTGTGCATGTGTCACAACGTTAAGAGTTCATGTTCCTACAGCCCAACCAACCCGTGTAATAGACCTTGAGTCCTTTAAGCCTCACACTTACTCCTTGGGGAGGCAGGGCCAGTATTATCCCTAGTTTACAGAGGAGAGAACTGAGGCAGAGTCGAGTGACCTGCCCAGAATCACAGAACCAGAACGTGTCTGAGGCAGAATTTGAACCCACATTTTCAATCGATCAACAAGCACTTATTAAGAAGCAGTACAAAAACCAAGCAAAAAGAGAAAGACAACTGCTTCTTTCCTGAAGGATTTTACAGTCTTGCACATGTTTAACATAATTGGATCACTTGCCCATTGAAGGGAGGGAAAAAATAGAACACAGGGTTTTGTCGGGGTGAATGTCGATAATTATCCATATGTATTATTTTATTTTATTTATTTTTGCTTTTTGCTGAGGCAATTGGGGTTAAGTGACTTGCCCAGGGTCACACAGCTAGGGGCTAGTTTATGTTAAGTGCCTGAGATCAAATTTGAACTCAGGTCCTCCTGATTTCAGGGCTGGTATCTATCCACTACGCCACCTAGCTGCCCCCATGTATATTTTTATTATTATTATTATTATTTTTTTTTTTTTTTGCTTAGGCAATTGGGGTTAAGTGACTTGCCCAGGGTCACACAGCTAGGAAGTGTCTGAGACCAGATTTGAACTCAGGTCCTCCTGACTTCAGGGCTGGTGCTCTAACTACTGCGCCATCTAGCTGCCCCCCCCCATGTATATTTTTTAAAAATAAAAAACTTTAAAAAAAAAAAAAAGGATTTTACATTCTATTGGAGGAAATTCTAGAACCCGAAGGAGACCAAGGATCTCAGATAGAAAATGGGACTAGCACTGGGTTCCCCACCGGGCAACAGTGGCACGTGAGGCTACAAAGAATCAGTAAGGAGAGAAGCTGGAAAGACAAAAATGGTAACAGTATCTGTAAACAAAGTTCTCTCCATCAACCGTAGGCTCCTTGTTTTGCACATGGTTACCAACCAGACCTCCATACAGTGCCCAGCCAAAGTTGATCTACATTAAACGGAGTTTTCAAAAATTAGGACTGATTGCAAATCAGGTGCATGTTGGGGACATTAGCATTCAAATAGGAATCCAATTAAAATGTCCTAACTCTTAATCATATTATGACTGAGTTTAAGTTGAGCTGTGGGCATGTCAGTCTGATTTCTAATCAAACTTGGCAGAATAATAATTGCATTTTATCTTTAGCTATCAAATTGCCATTTTTTTCTATGTGCTTTAGGTGGTTACTTTCATAACTTTTTACAATTAAATTTTATTTGCTTTTTAAATGAACAAGCATTTGTTTTTTTTTTCTGTCTCTCTCCTGTCTCCCCAACCTTCTTCCTACACACATTGGAAAGAAAAAAGAAAAAGAAAACCATTACAGCAAATGTACATAACCAAATAAAAAATTTCCTATATTAGCCATGACCAACCATATATGTCCCATTCTACACCTGAGTCTATCACTTCTGTCTCAGGTCCCAAGCTTTAATGCCAGTCTTCTGGAATAATGGTTGGTCATTGAGTTGATCCACATTCTCAGGTCTTCAGAGTTGTTGCGTTGGTGTTCTGCTGGTTCTGTTACTTCCCCGTGCATCCGTTCTGTAATTAT
>JAJPUD010014198.1:0-41421 GCA_023553655.1 Myrmecobius fasciatus
CGCCAGTCCCCTGCCGCGCCGGTCCCCTGCCACGCCAGTCCCCTGCCACGCCGGTCCCCTGCCACGCCAGTCCCCTGCCATGCCTCCAGAGCCACCCCTCGCCCCCCCCCAGCCGGGCTTCAGAGAACACCCCAAGGGGCCCCTTCCACAAAGGAAGAAAAGGAGGTTCCAGCAGTGCCAGACAGGAAAATGCCCTCCCCCTCCCCTGGAGCCAGGCGCCCCATTAAGCTCCCCTCTGCAGCAGCCGAATGGGCAATACTGTGTGCCATGGGGCACGGCAGAGCCCAGGGCTGGGCCAGTGGAAATCACCTTGTCAGAGCAAGGGCCAGGTGGGGGGGCTGGGCAGGGCCAGGGCAGGCAGTCTGGGCAGGGCCAGGTGGGGGGGGTTGCCCAGGCAGGGCGAGGCCAGGGGTGCCAGGCTTCCCCTCTGAGCACTGGCTGAACAACTCCTGTGGGGTCCTGGCCAAGGTATGACAACGGCCTGAGTCTCAGCTGGCCCTGAGCCCTCCCCTCCTCTGAAGCCACAACCCCCCCCCCCTAGAGGAAAGGGACGAAGGGGCTGGGAGGGGCAGGATCCCCAAGACCTGAGTCCTCCCTGGTAACCCTCACAGCCAAGGACAGACAACGTATCAAAAATATCCAGGGGATGCTGCTTAAAGCCACGAAACTAGTGGGGAGGGAGCTAAGGGAAAGGGGGGGGAGGAGGGGAAGGAGAGGGAGGGGGAGGGAGGAAGGGAGAGGGAAGAAGGGAAAGAAGGGAGGAGGGGAAGGGGGAGGAGGGACAAGGAGGGAGAAGAAGAGGGAGGAGAAAGGGAGGAAAGGAAAGAAAGAAGAAGACAAGGAGAGGAAGGGGGAGGAGGGACGAGGGAGAAGGAGGGAGAAGGAGAGGGAGGAGAAAGGGAGGAAGGGAAAGAAGAAAGGAGGGGAAGGAAAGGAAGGAAGAGGAGGGACAAGGGGGAGGGCAAGGGAGGAAGGGGGAGGGAGAAGAGACAAAGGGAGAAGGAGGGAGGAGAAAAGAAGAGAGAGAGGGAGGAAGGGAAAGAAGGAAGGAGAAGGAGGAGGGACGGGAAAGGGAGGAAGGAGCCTCAGAGCAGGCTATCACCATGACAGCCTCAGCCCTTACATAACAGCAGAATTAACTCAATCCTCTTTTTAATTTGACCAAAACCACAGGGAACAAGGGCACGAAAATGGCAGCCCTGCCCAACCCTCTTGAACAATCCCCCTGGGCACAAGCTCCTTCCCAGCTTTTCTGTGAACTGCCTCCACGGTTTCCAGGGCAGCCCCTCCTCCCCCCCCCATCAGGGGCCCAGTGACCAGGGCGAGGCACCAGGAGGGAGCCGGAGTCTCGGGCACCTGCTGAGGGGGGTGCAGCCACCCTCAATGCCCCTGCCATGAGCCCTCAGCTCCTTCCACCAGGCTGCCTGCCGCCCTTCGGGGCCAAACTCCAGGCCGCCCTCAAGGTCCCCTGGGGGTCCAAGGGCTTCCTGAACTCCCCGTCACGCGGAGCTGGCGCCCCTCAGGCTGGGACAGGGCCGGGGGAGTGTTTCCTGCCATGAAGAGTATACAGGACAGCCACGGTGGGAACAGAGATGGGTGCAGAGGGAGGGCGCCCCACAGGAACCTCAGAGGTGACACAGCAGAGGACACAAGTCGGGCCCCCAAGGGCAGGACCCAAGACCCTGCCACCCAGTCGGATGAGGAGACCAGTGCCAAGGAGACGTGCCAGGCCTGACTTCATGGGCGGCGAGGGGGCGGCCCCAGCGGCCGGACCGATCAGGAACGTCCAGCCCGGGCACCGCACCCACCCACCCACAGGAGGCAGCCAGGGCCCAGGGACCCAAAGGCCAGAGGGGAGGCTCGGTCTGCAGGGAGTCCCTAGGGGGTGGGGAGCAGACAAGGACCCAGGGCCTCGGAGCCCAGGAAGCAAGAAGATTGGAAGGAGCCTATGGGACTGGCAAACTGCTTAAAATGGAGAAGGGGGGAGGGTGCAGGAGGCTATCTGGGGGGGGTGCAGGAGGCTGTCTGGGGGGGGTGCAAGAGGCTATCTGGGGGGGTGCAGGAGGCTGCCTTTTGGGGTGCAGGAGGCTGTTTGGGGAGGATGCAGAAGGCTATCTGGGGGGGATGCAGAAGGCTATCTGGGGGGGTGCAGGAGGCTGTCTGGGGGGGTGCAGGAGGCTGTCTGGGGAGGGGGGCAAGGAAGCCTCAGGCTTCAAAGTTTATTTTCAACCAAATACTCTGGTTCTAGGGAGAAATGGATTCTGGAGCAGAAAGCTCACAAAATGCCAAGGCCTGCTCCACCCTCAGGGCAGTTTCCCATTCTCACCCATCACCTCCATGCCCTCAGATCTCAGGGCACTGTTCCCATTCTCACCCATCACCCCCATGCCCTCAGATCTCGGGGCACTGTTCCCGTTCTCACCCATCACCCCATGTCCCCCAACTCCGAGGCACCGGAACGTAGAGGATCCCCCTCTTCCAGACGAAGCTCATGGGCTTGGGTTTCCAAGGCCCGGCCATTTCAGACCCGTTCAAATGCATCAAACGCCGAGTTCTGCAGACCTGAACTTCAGAAGACCAGGAAGTGTCTGTGTCTGCAGAAACTCCCTCTCAGCTGCCCCATCACGAGTGAGTGCGTCTGGGGAGTCAGGAGGGACACCCGACGTGCTCCTCTGGCAAGAGGGCCAGCAGCCTCACTGTTCACCAAGGAAGGAGAGCCAGTTCCTGGGCACCCAGACTAGGGGGTGGCTCTCCTGCCATCACCTTAGACCCCAGGCCCCCCTTCTTGCTAAGCTGCATGCTCTCTGAGAACAGGGGCCAAGCTGAGCAGGAGAAGGCCACAGCATCCACGAGGGGCTGTGAGCTAAGGAGGGTGGCAAGGGGGGCTGGGAGAGGTCTCTGGGGTTCCCCTCCTATTAACGTCAGGGCTCGTGAGGCAGCCAATGGCCGGAGCCGGAAAGGGCTCTCCAAAGCCTTGGAAGCCTCCTGCCCCTCCCTCCCCAGCTCTGTGAGGGGATTCCTGGGCAACTGAGGGTCAGAAAGACTAGCGGGCACTCAGAAGTGGGGCACGACAGGGGGAGGAAGGGGGGAAAAACAACTATACCCGCTACGTAGTTTTTAGTGTTTGCAAAGAGCTTTCCTCCTGACTACTCTGACAACGTCCATTTTATGGATTAGCAAACTGAGAGCGGTACCCCATGGCTTGCCCAGCGGTGAGTGAACAAGAGACGGCCAGGCTCTTCTCCAGCACCGGGGTCTCTTGGCAGGAGACAGCATAAGAGCAAATACCGCAGCAGGCTCGGGAGACCCATCAGGGCACCTCCAAAATGGTGGGGCCCTGGAAACCCCCTTGGCTCCTGCCCAGAGACTCCCTTCAAAGCTACGTGCTGCAGAACTGAAAACCCCGACCTCCGCGGGACATCCGTGGCTCCTCTGGCTGAGAAGGCTGTGGGACTCCTGGCCCTACAAGGCCCCTCTCACGGACCCAAGACTCAGAGAGGGCAGAGGTCTGGACAACACACCGTGTGTCCCAGGACAGCACAACGCTCTCCGGGCTTAGGCCAGAATGGACGCTGTTGCACTGACGTCACGTCGACACTGTTGGGCCGACGCTGTCATTCTGACACTGTCACACTGTCACGCTGCCATGCTGACCCTGTCATACCAATGCTGTCACACTGACTCTGTTGCATTGACACTGTCATGCTGACCCTGCGCACTGACCTTGTCGCACTGACGCTGTCGCACTGACGCTGTCACACCGACTCTGTCACACTGACCTTGGCGCACTGTCGCTATCACGCTGACACTGTCACACTGATGCTGTCACACTGACTGTCACGCTGACCCCGTCACACTGATGCTGTCACACCGACTCTGTCACACTGACCTTGGCGCACTGTCGCTATCATGCTGACACTGTCACACTGATGCTGTCACACTGACTGTCACGCTGACCCCGTCACACTGATGCTGTCACACTGACTCTGTCACACTGACCTTGTCGCACTGTCACATTGACGCTGTCACACTGTCACACTGACACTGGCGCACTGACCCCGTCACACTGACTATCATGCTGACCCCATCACACTGCCCCTGTGGCACTGACCCTGGAAGAAGTGAAAGCCTGCTGAAAGGCACTGGAACCAAAGGCAGGTGTTGGGCCCCAGGGCAGAAGTGGGTGAGAAGGTTAGAAACGTCAGTGCAGGGACCTTAGGGGCTCTGGGGCCAGCCACCCCCTGCCCCGGGGCCTCCCATGCCATCCCGACCTCAGCATCACCTTCCCCCCCCCAGCTCCAGGCACAGTAAGTGGACCAGCAAGCACCCTGAAAGGCCCCTCCGCACCGGGGACTGCGCCCACAGGGACAAAAGCTGGCCGAGCCAGGCTCAATCCCAGACCCTCCAGCCGCGCCTGCCCTGTCCAGGGTCGAAAGCCAGCCTCAAGCTGAGCGGCTCCGACGTGCTCCGAGTCAGGCCCCTCCCTGCAGGACATCGGGAGGTGACCGAGAGGGTCTACACGGGGGTCCCTGACGAGGGCAGAAGAGAGTGACGAGGACAAGTGAGAGAGAGAAGCCTGCCCCGCTCCAAGGAGGGCCTGCTCCCTGCTCAGGAGCTCTGCCATCTTCCCCGAAGTGACTCAACCTCCCCAAGCTTCTCCCCCCCCAAGCGCCACAACTTGGGGATCCCCTGGGCACAAGAGTAGCTCTGCCAGAGGTTCCCAAGGCCCGGGCCAGGAATGGAACCTGTCCCCGCTGGCAACAAGGAGAAGACTCTGAAAGGGCAGCTGGGTTCTGGGAGGCGGAGGTGCGAGGGACCCCAGAACCGAGGGGGAGTGGGGGGGGGGGCCTGATTAAGCCAGAGCCTTCTCACCTGAGAGGAAGAAGAGGGAGATGACAGAGTGTGAGTGTGGGTGTGCACTGGTGAATGTGAGTGTACATGGACGGGTGTGTGAGAATGTGATGTGGTGTGAGAGAATATACATGGAAGTGTGTGTGAGTGTGTGTGTATCAGGACGTGTGTGTGTTGAATACCTGCATGTGCTCAGTGTGTATGAGTGAGCATGTATACACAGTGTGTACATGTCAGTATGTGTGTGGTGAGTGTGTCTGGACGTGTTTGTGAGTATTTGTGTGTGTGAATGTGTATTGATATGTGTGCGTGTGTGCGCGTTGGGGTGAGTGTGGATGCAGGAGTGTGCACGGGAGCTGCGTGAGCACCTGAGTGAACACCCACCAAACCCCAGGAAGGAGCCAGCTGGCCAGACCACCCGTGGCCCCCAGTGGGCCCCCAGGCACAAGCGCCCAAGCCAGGGAAGCAAGCCCATGGGACTATGGAAGGGAAGGAGACTGCAGGGAACTCGGCAAAGCTGTCTGGGTAATATTGTAACTGAGAAGAGATACATTGTAGCAAAGGTGGGGGAGGGGTACAATGGATGGAGCCCTGGAGGCAGGAAGTTCTCCTGGAGTTCAATTCCGGCCTCAGATACATAATAGCTGTGTGACCCTTCACAAGCCACTTTGCCCGGTCTGCCTCCGTTTCCTCATCTGCCAAATGAGTCAGGGCAGAAGATGGCAACCCCCTCCAGTTTCTCTGCCAGGAGAACCCCCAGGGGGTCACTGAGAGACAACAGGGTGCAGGAGCCCGACTGGCCAGGCCTGGTGGAGGAGGCCTGGCAGTCCTGGGAGCCCTCCTAAAATGGAGGTTCTGGGAGGAGCCTCCAAGAGAGGCCGGGGAGCCCTTTGGAGGCCTGCATTCCAGGGCCAGGCGAGGCTGGCTCCGGCTCCGGCTCGGGCTCAGGTTCGGGCTCAGGCTCCGGCTCCAGCTCCGGGCAGGCCGGACCGCTTCCCTCTCGGGAGGTGCCTCGGCTCCTGGGAGAGCGAGAGCCGGTCTCCTGGCAGGCACCTTGCACCAGCATCCCCTCAGAATGAAAGCTCCTCGAGGGCGGGCCAATTTTTGTTTGACCAGGCAAGCCTCTGAGAACGGCTTCCGGGCCCAGCCGCACTACGCCCCAGGCCCCATCAGATCGGACCCTGGCTCCCTGCCCCACATGGTGCCCAGAACAGGTGTTTTCATGAGAAATTTCTGGTTGTTTTCCCCTTTAGGGCTGAGCTAAGTCACCAATACAAACAGCTGATGGGGAGCCGGGCCCCCTGAACCATCCTGCCCCTCAGCCTCAGTGGCAGGGACAAGAGACCCCCGAGGGCCACACAACCTGCCAGGCTCTGCCTGCCCAGTGACCTCCAAGGGATGAGTCCTGCTCGGCCGACCCAGCTTCTCCCCAAATAGATTGCGGGGCCCTTGGTCCAGCACCAGAAAACTCTGGGGGAGAAGCCACCCCCCCCCAGGCCTGGGGAAGCCCTGAGGACGGGGCTGGGGCAGCATCCCAGGGAGAAGAGGAGGGCTGAAGGGAGGAGGCAGCACAGAGCTGTCCAGCAACAGCTGGGGCTGCCCGAGGGATCGCCAGCAGGCCTGCTGTCCTCGTCCCTGGCTCTGCAGAGGCCCCTGCCACCGAGGGAGGGGACAAAGTCCCACTGGTTTCTGGGTCATCGTCTGCCCAGGGCACTTCTCCCTCCAAACCAAAAGTTCTGGGGTTACGGCCAAGACCAGATCGGCTCCTCTGGGTGCTCAGGGAGTAGGGTGTGTCCATCAAGTCCCAAGAACTTCCAGCCAAAGAGACCCCCCTGCCTCCCCACCCCACCCCACCTGAGCACCGAGCTAGGCACAAATTGGGCCAGAGGAATTAAATTCAAAGCCAGACTCAGACAAGCTGTGTGATCCTGAGTGAGCCTCAGCAACCCTATCTGCCTCCCTTTCTGCCTCAGTTTCCTCCCATGAAATAAACTGCAGAGGGCAATGGTAAACCACACCAGTCTGTCCCTTCAGAAAACTCCAAATGGGCTCCGGAAGAGCGGGACACGACTGAGAGCTGACCCCGGCACAGAGGGCCCCCACCTTTGCTCTTCCCTTCATTGACCTGTTCCTTCATTTACTCAGGATCCCTGGCAGCTCTCCCCCCAGCCGGAGGACGCCAACATCCCCTGGGAGCAGCAGGCAGATCCCCAGGCCCAGCATCCCTTGGAAACCCTCCCCACAACAGGGGGCCACAGCAAGGAGGCAACTGGGGACCCTGGCTTCAAAACTGACACAAGTCGGGGGAGTACATCCCCAGCCCGACTGCAGCCGGTCACCAGAGACGGGCAAGGGGTGGCGGGGTGACGGCTCCCACTGGCGGGTCTCCAGGGAAGCCGAAAGAAGACGGCCGAGGGTGGGCACGGGGTCAACTTGGGCCAGGTCCCTGTGCCCCCCCCCCCAATCACCCTCACCCCCACCCAGCCAGGGCCTCCTGCACAGGAATTCCACCCACGTTTGTTCCAGGAAGAAAAAAAAAAAAAAAAATACAGTAATCCCGTGTTCTAGGGCTCCTTCAGAAGCCTCTCTCCTTCCTCCCTCCCCCCTTCCTTCCTCCTTGCATCCCTGCCTCCTTCCTTTCTTTCCTTCCTTCCTCCCTCCCTCCCTCCTTTCTGAAAGATAGGGAAAGGGGAAAGGAGGCAAGGAAAAGCCCAATTCAAAACTTGTGATGGGTCATGGAAACCTTTAAGCTTAAAGGGGATTCCAGGACCTCAAAGCAACTGAGTCCCAGAAACTTCCAAAAGCAAACCCGCGGCCCGACTCCCATCCATCCTGGATGCTATAACAGGGGCCCAGGAGAAGGGGGCCCCAAGTGTGAAGGGAGCCTATGAAGTGTGGAGGGGGTGGAAGGCCAGATGAATCGGGGGCAGTGGAAAGAAAAGCCTCTGCTGTGAAGGGGCCCCTGGTGTGATGGAGGCAAGGTGTGAAGGGGCCCCTGGTAAAGGGGGGCCACCTTTCTCTCTGGCCCCTCATGCCCCTGGGGCTGTCCTGGTCCCTATTCTGGGACTTCTCCCTCATCTCTAGGTCCCCCACTGGAGAACTTTCCTTTGGGAAGCACTTTCTCCAGAAGAAGCTTCCTGAGGGCAGGGGATCCCACCCAATTTCCAGCCTTCCAGGGAAGCTTTCCGCCTAAAGACTTGTCCTATTGCATGCGGCTGAAAACTGTGAGTAGCCTAAGCTTCAGGGCAGGAAAACTGGGCTCTGGGTCCCACCTCCAAGGGAGACCTCCAAGAGCCCTTGGCCCCCCAGGGCATTTGGAAGCAGTCCCAGAAGCCCTCCTTGTCCCAGGCCCAGCCTGTCTGTCCCCAAGCAGAAAAAGGGCCCAGGAGAGAGCCGGAGGACCCAATCCCCGGCCTTCAGCAGGACCATGGGAAGGCCGTTCCAGGAGAGGAGGCCCAGCCAAACTGAGAAATCTTCCAGCAGGCAAGCCTGGTCACTGACACTACCAGGAGACTCAATGTCCCTGGGCCAGGCCCTGCACGGGGGCCATCAGGAGGGGGAGACCTGGCATGGGTGCCACAGCCAGGACAGACTGTCTGTGCCCACCCCCACAACAGGGTCCCTGAGGACACAGCCCGGCCCCGCCTGGGGCTCCCCTCTGACCTCAGCCTTTAGTGGATAAAAGGCACTTAAAGAAGCCCCAAACTCTTGGAAGAATTAGGGTAGAAACAAAAAATGGCTGAAGGCAGAAGAGGACCATGGGAGAGGTGGGGTGTCCCCCCCAGCAAGGAGACTCCTGGCTCTGTCCGCACCTGGCAGCCCCAAGATTCCCAAGGCCTGCGGGATTGGCCCCTGCCCGCCGCCCCCTCGACAGATGGCACTAGCTCCAGGGCTGCTCCTGGCACAGGTGGCAGGGGACTTAAGGGCGCTGAGGCAGAGCAGCCAGCCCCTCCCCCCAGCCCCGGCACCACTCACCTTGATGGGTGCCCTGCTGAACTGGATCTTGCGGTTGGCCGGGATGTCATCCTCCTCGGGCAGGCCGCTGATCTCCAGGTAGTCCCTGCTGGGCTGATAGTCCAGGTTCTCGTCGCTGTCCTCCTGGTCCTCGGGCTCCGTGCCCGTCTCCCCCCAGTCCGAGTTATACCTGGAGCGCACCCGGTAGACGCTGTAGTCCGCGTGCATGTAGACGTGCGAGCTCTGGGCCTCACTGCCTTCTTCGGGGGCCCCCTCTTTGCCAGGGGCCTCCCCTGCCAGGCGGTCCCCGGGGCCTTTCGGGGCCTCGGGCTCAGCAGGGGCGGGCTGGAGAGCGGGCAGCTCCTCGGCTGCCGCTTTGGCCACATCCTCCGGCCCGGGGCCCTTCCCTTGGTGGGGAGCAGTCGGGTCCTCGGCCTCCGAGGGCCAGGGCGCGGCTTCCTCGGCTCCCCGGCCCGCTCCGTCGGGCGCTGCGGCCTCGGGCCCCCGGGGCTCCGGAGGACCCCAGGAGTCGGGTTCCTTGAGGGGGCTGGGCGCTTCGGCGCCGGGCCCGGAGTCCTCTTCGTGGTTCTCGCTGAGCGTGTCGGAGTTCTCAAAAACGGCGCTGAGCTGGCTCACGGTGGGGGAGACGGCCTCGGGCCGGGAGCTGAGGCTGTCCAGGGAGTCCGTGCTGCCCCTGTTGGACTTGGCAGCGGGCCAGTCGTCGGGCACGTCGGGCCCGGGCCGCTCGGACTGCGGGGAGCGTCGGCTGTTCCTCTCGAACATGCGCCGGGTCTCGGAGAACTTGGAATAGGAAGGGCCATCGTGTAGAGTGTCGAAGCGGCTGATGCGCTCGGACACGGACGACTCCAGCTTCAGCACAGAGCCGTCCGCCTTCTCCAGGAGCCGGGGCGGGGAGGGGGGCCCCGCTTTGGCCCTGGCTTTGGGGGGGGCGGCCCCACTCTCGCTGGGCTCCATGCCCATCTGCATAAAGAGGTTCTTGATCCTGTTGACGTTGGAGCCATATTTCCTGCCCCGGCTCTGCTGGGAGCCCTCGCCCTCTTTGGCCTTGGGGTCCCCCTCGGCCTTGGGCTTGTCAAAGGCGCTCTTGAGCGCCTGGAATTCCGTGCGGTAGGCATTCCGGTGTGGAGAGGCGCTCCGCAGCGTGCTCCGCTCCCCCGAGGGCTCCGTTTTCATCATGTTGACATGAGGGCTGCAAAGGCCACGGGCATGGCCCGGCCCGGGGGGGGCTGGCGTCCGGGCCCCCGCAGTCAGGGGCCCACGAGCGTCAGGAGGCAGCTGGGCAAAGGCACAGAGGCGGCCGGGGAAGCTGCTGCTGTTGCTGCGGCGGCTGCGGTGCTGGAGGAGCCGCCCACGAGGCTCATCTGCAACAGACAAACGGGGGGCTGGAGTCACGGCCCAGCAAGGGGGGCGCGGGGCCCGCCGCCCCCACAGAGTCCCCCCCCCCCCGTTACCCCCGAAACGCACGCACACATACACACAAACACACATGCACACACGCACACATGGGGGGGGGGAGGCGCAACCCTCCCCGACCAGCAGACCCCTAGACAAGGGACCAGGACAGGGAAAGAACTGGAGGGGGGGGCGCGAAGGGGAGGGGGACCGAACCCCGAATGCCCCCTCCCCCGCGGATGGGTCCGAGCCCTGCCCCGTGCCCCCGCACGCGAGCACGCGCCTACGCACGCGCACACCCACCTGCACCCGCGCCCCGCGGCCTCACCAGACCTGAGCCTCCTCTGTGTCCTCTCAGTCCTCTCTCGGGTCCGAGAACTAGCGGCCTTCCTCCCCCTCCTTTTCCTCCCTCTTCTCCTCCTCCTCCTCAGCTGCGGCCTCCGCCCCCCGTGCGCGCGCACAAGAGACGCCGCGCGTGACCCCGGCCCGCACCCGCGCGCGCACGCGCGGCGCCTTCCGACGTGGGGGAGAGGGGGAGAGGCGCGGGTTGAGGGGGTGGTTCCTGGGAGGAGCCACGCTACGGGAGGCGGGGCCATCCCGAGCGGGCGGACGGCGGGGCTGTGGGGAACTCCAGTCCATGAGGAAGACCGGGACTTGGACCCCAGGGCCTGAGGGGTCTCTTCCGTCTTCATCCCGGTCCCCCGGGGTGCACACCGCCAGGAGAGGCCCCCGGGGCCAGGATGGGAAAGAAAGGACGCGCGGAGCCTGGGGGGAGCGGTGCCGGGGGAGCGGTGCCGGGGGAGCGGTGCCGGGGAGAGGTGGGGCGCCGACTTCGGGAAGGATTCCCCCTCATTGTCCCCTCCCTCAGGGGCGGGGATCCCGCTGGGCTGAAGCGGGCCCCGCCTCCTGGCCGTGAAGTGGGGGTGCCCCGGAGACAGAGCTCGGTGTCCGCGGGCCGCAGCCGGGGGCTCGGGGAGGCCGGGCCGCGCAGCTTCGGGGCTGGGGCTCAATCATCCCGCTTCTCTTCGTGGCGGGGAGAGGAGACAAAGGCAAATGTTTGCATTGAAATCAATGATGAAACCAAGTCTGTTTGGCGAGACTTCACGTGTGCCCCGGAGGGGGGGGGACTTGTCGCCTTCTCGGCGTGGGGGGGGGGGGTCGGGAGGCAGAGAACTTGGAAAGAAACATTTTAACATTAAAAAAAAAGTTCAGCTCAAGCGCCACTTCCAAGAGGGCTTCCCAGATTTCCTCCCCCCCTAAGGCTTCCCGTTTGGGATCTCTCGGGCTTTCACTCCGCGCCCTCTCACTTTTGTGCCCCAGGGCATTGTCTCTGGGAAGGTTTGGGCAAACTCCATCCCTGCTCCCGTCTCCCAGGAGAGGGCCAACTCCGCCACTCTTGTGTCCGACTTCAGCCCCATTCTCCTAGTCTCTTAAGCTTGCTTATCCCCTCCATCCTCTCTCTCCCTGCCTCCCTCTGTCTCCGTCTGTCTCCTTCCCTCCATTTCCCTCTTTCTCTCCCTCCCTCCACTCCCTCATCCATCCCTTCCTCCCCCCCACCACTCTCTGTCTCTGTCTCTGTCTCTCTGCATTCCACCTCCTTCCCCTACTCCAGTCCTGAACCCCGGTCCTACATTACCATCTGTCTGCTAGACAGAGTCACCTGGACGTCCCACGGGCCCAGCTTGCCTCACCCAACCCGTCCCCCAGCGTCACCTCGGCCATCCCCCAATGCTGCCCCCGCTTCCCTATTTCCCAGCACCCTTGGAGGCAGCTATGGCAGTGCTCCACGTCCAACCAGTTGCCCACCTGGTGGTTTCTAGCTCCATGGCATCTCACGTGCTCCTGCCTCCTCCCCACTTAGTGGGGGCTTTGCACGGACTTAGATTTGGGTGTCCCCCATTAGAATGGGCAGGCTGGGCTTCCCTTATCTGTTTCCCGAGAGCTGAGCCTGGCCTGGACATCAGAGGTCTGCTCCGGGCCCGGTCTCCCCAGAGTGACCGGGGCCCGCGCTGGCAGCTAGTCTCCTAAGCTTCCTTTTCGCTGGCTCTCCATTTCCATCCCACTGTCCTTTGGGCTGGATCCTGCGTGTCCTGCCGCCTCCAGTTCTTTGTAGAACCTGTCCCCTCTGCCTGCCATGCTCCCCCCCCCCACCTTTGCCTTAGCGTCCCAGTGGCTTCCTTAAAGATTACCCCGCTTTGGAAAAGCTGATTCAGCACTCAGGGAAATTCAGAGAACTCCCATCCTTGCACTTATACTGTGGGGATCAAGAGCCGGGGGAAAGGCGCTTCAGCGCTGGAAGCCCCCATTTCCTTGAGTGCAGCCAGGGTCCGAAGACGGAGGCTTTGTTGGCTTGGGAAACCAGAGCGGAGGCAGCAGCCTCACCTCACCCCACTGGGGTGGCGCCCTTTTCAAGACAAGAAGTGAACGACTCCTCAGTTAGGTAACGAATGACCAGGCCAGATGTCTCCCCCCCCCCCCCCCCAGCTCGTGACTCTCCGGAGCATCTCTTTCCTCGGACCCTATTTCTGAGAACGGATGTTGGAGGTTGGGAGAAAGTCGCCAGGATTAATGTCCGGCAGGGAGCCAGCGCCAGCCACGAGCCCCACGGTGCCAGCCACGAGCCCCACGGTGCCAGCCACGAGCCCACGGTGCCAGCCACGAGCCCTCCGAGGAGCCGGCGCAGCCGGAGGCGCAAGCATTTTGGATCTCTTTAATCTGAAAAGTCTCCGGGTCTCGTTTTTCCCCTTTGGTACTGGTAAAGCGCTCCGCCGACTGAGGCCATTGGCTTATTCCAGCTTTCCTGAAACCCTTTCCCTGGGAGAACCTGCCAGAGCCCTGGCTGCCCACTGACACCCCGGAAGCACAGGGAGAAGCTTGCTGGTTGTCCGGAAGAGGACCAAGGACATCTGCAAGGTGAGGTCTTGACTTGCCCCTTGGCGGGAGTTAAGTGAGACACAGCCTCCCACGTCATCAGCCCACTCTTTCCTCTAGTCCGGAAGAGAGCTCACAGGCCGGAGCCAGAAGGGCAAAGGGCCTTGAGTCCCTGACAAAAGGCTAGACTGGAAATCTGGGTGGGGAGAGGGGCAGGCTCTGGGGTGGGGAGAGGGGCAGGCTCTGGGGTGGGGAGAGGGGCAGGATCTGGGGTGGGGAGAGGGGCAGGCTCTGCCATGGGGAGAGGAGATTCACCTTCATGCTTTTGACCCCCACAAGGAAACCCCAGGGTGAAGTAGCTAAGAGACAGAAGCGTGGGCAGCCTGGCATGAGACTTGGAGGGTCTTCCCGTAGATGGCACAGGAGTGAAGCCTTTTGGACGGGCTTGGACTGCATGCCGGCCACCGGCTCTAATGTTCCAGGGTCCCAGTTCTGTGTACGTACACCCCCTTGAGGGCTTGAGCTGGGCAGGGCTGTGACCACTGGGGGAGCCTCGCCATGGTTGGCTGACCTCTAAGACTGTGAGACCCTCGACGAGAAAGCAACCCCCCCCAGGCCACGTGGGTGACAGAGGCTCCGGTGGCTTCCTCCATCAGGGCACGTGGGCCTTTGAATCACTCATGACGCTGACAGATCACATGTGGCTGATTTTCTGCTTAGCAACCAGATGTGTCAGGATTAGTAACAGTGGGCGGTGGGCCTGTAGGCGCCTTTCTCGCCCTCAGGTGAGGGTGACTTCTCAAGGCAGCTGCTCCGAAGTCTAGCTAGTTGCTGGCTGCCTTCTTCAGAGCGGTCACTCCATCTGCCAGCAGGAGCCACAGATCCTGTCATCCTATTCTGGGCGGCTCCAGAGGGCCCTTTTCTGCTGGCAGTGCCCGGGGCAAGCTGATGGGCACAGACAGTGGCACCCCTTCTCTGCAGCATTGTTGTTTCAAGACCAATTCCTGGACATCTCAGTGGGATGGGTCACAGCCCTTCAGTCCTGTCCCCCAGCCTCCCCTAAGCATCTTCCTTTGACCCTCCGAATGTTGGTGGAGGTCCAGCCTTCACATAAGGCTTTCTCTTTGGTTTAGGAGGGACCTCGGGCACTGCCAGGCCAACCAGTACCTTACCAGGAAGATCCTCTACAGCAGGTTCAAGGAGGGGCTGTCCAGTCTCTGCCTGCAAGCCTTTGGGGACAATGAGAGTAGAGAGGACAGTGAGCTTCCCTTCCCTGGTGAGTTTCCAGAAGAGGCTAGAGGGCTACTTATGGGACCTCGGAAGCCAGCACATGCAGGCGAGACTCCAAGGCTTCCAGGATCTTTTCCAATTCAGTGACCCAGAGGTCAGGGACAATGGGACCAAAAATCCATTAGAAATGTCCCTGAGCTCCAGGGCAGAAGGGCTGGGGAGGATGGTGGCAGGGAGAAGCAAGGAGTCTGCCCAGCTTCCAAATGGCCAGGCTTCAGGGGCATGAGAGGGGCACCTAGCCCTGGTCTCAATGCCTTCCAGGGGAGCCAGCTTTCCTGGCTAGGCTAGGAATAAGAGTTGCTTATCAACAGCACAAAGGAAGGGGAAGGGAGAGGAGTACAGAAGAAGGGAAGTAAAGGGCAAGAGCCGAGCTGATGGCAGAAAGAGGGAGCAGGTGGGAGCCCACTGGGGGTACTGCTGCCCTCCAGGGCCCTGCAGGGACCACACAGTCCTTGTACTGACACTTGTCCCTACAAACACTGGGAAGCGGTGGGGGAGGAGACAGGCAGAGGCCTCTAGGATATGCTCAGAACCTCCAAGATTAGTAGCTCCCCAAGGGTGGGAGCCCCCCAGGATCAAAGGCGCCCTGGGTTTGGGTGAGAGTGTGCTGAGTCTTTGAGTGGTGAGTTTCTCCAGCCTTGGAGTGACTGGCCTCTGGATAATAGGCCTCTCATCCAGTCTGAGCCCTTTCCAGGTGGGCAGAAGCTGCCAGCCCCATCCTGCTGCCTTTGAAAAGTCACCTTCCACTGCCCTGAGGCCCTGTGGCAGGAAAGCCCTGGCGCGCGCGCGCACACACACACACACACACACACACACAACCCCATGGGCCATTAACCTCCAGCCAAAGTTCTACTGGATCAAGAAACAGGCACTCACACTTTGGAGAGCCATGCCTCTGGGAGCAGAGCTAAGAGGTTGGGGAGATCCCCCCTCTCCCTCAGAAGAGATGGGGCTTCTCTGGAAGGCTGAAAGGCTGCAGGAGGTCTACACCCACCTTCCCACCTCTTCCTGCTCTTGTTATTTGCTCAGCCCTAAGCTCAATGCACACCTACCTTAGCTGAAGGTATCACCCCTTATGAGAAGCCGCCTCACTTCATCTGGTCCCCCAGCAGCTACCTGGGGAACACCGGGACCAAAGACAAAAATAGAATGGGAAGAGGTCCTGCTGTTGGGGTGGGAGATTCAGTGTCTGTGGATCAGTCAGGAGGCAAAACTAGGAGGGAACCCAAACTAACAGCTGGGGGTAGGAGTGGGGGTGTTCAGGGCAAGCTTGGAGCTACAGCCAGGGCTACTGTCCAGGGGGGATGGGGAATGATGGGGAGGTCAAATTTGAGATTGGGGCCCACATCACAGGCCACTCTGGAACATGGAAAAAGTGAAGGGAAGTCCTTGAGAACTGACATGCAGCGTCTTGTCCCCTCCAAAAGCATCCATTCCCAACCCTGGCAATGCTAGGGAGAGATGGGGCTGCCAGAGGCATCCTTCCTGCCTCCACACTAGATTTACCTGACCATTGGTGAAGGGGAGGATGCTGGTCCACTGGTCTGGCTGGCTGCCAGGGGCATCCTTCCTGCCTCCACAATAGATTTACATTTACCTGACTATTGGTGAAGGGGAGGATGCTGGTCCATTGGTCTGTCTTCCTTCTCCAACATGAACTAAGGGGATGCTACTCAGAGCACCAGGCTTGCCAGCTGAGCCTCCTGCAGTGGGGAGGTCCAGGCCAGAGGAACCTATGATACCCTAGGTTAGTTTGGCAAGGGATGAGAAGTTGCCATTTCTTTTTTGAAGGAGAGTGAGAGGCTCAGCTTGACTGGCAACTCATATGTACTGCTGGACTGGGTCCTTCCCTGTCCCTGCACTATAAAACAGATCCCATCTGCATTCAGCGATTCAGTTTTTTCTTAAGGAGAAACTTAGGGGCTCAAAGTTATCTAGAGGGCATCATAGTGCCCAGTGCCCTGAGCCTGGAGGTGAGAAGACCAGAGTTCAGATCTGCCGGTAGACATTTACTAGCTGTGGGACCTGGGCAATTCACTTAACCTGTCTGCTTCAGTGTTCTAAAGTGGAGATAATGGTAACACCTCATTCTCAGAGTTGTAAAAAATCCAGTGAGGTACAAGGTTCAGATAGTCTGAACCTTGGCATGTAGTAGGTGCTTAATAAATGCTTACAATCCCAACTTGTGTTTCTCCCAACAATTGGTAGGCAGCAGTCACTGAGAATACCAGGGGTCACTGGTTTTGTCACCTGACAACAGATTTTGACACTGGCTACAGTCCCCTGCCAGTGAAATGTGCCCATCTTTCTTGCCCAGAACCTGCTCCCTTGGGCCGCCTGCTCAGACCCTGTTTGAACAAGAGGCTCGTGGGCACCCTCCCTATGTGCCAGGGAGAAACCAGCTTTCCGTTCCAGTTGGATCCCTGATCAGGACATGTCGAACTGGCCCCCTGGGAAGATCTGAGATTTCTCCACTGTGGGAAGTCCCTCCACTGAGCCAAATTGCACTTGGGGATGCCTCACAAAGCCCACCACCTGGTGACAAAGCACAGGGCAGCTGCTCCTCAGACCTTTCCAGCTTGCTTGGTCAGGGAATGGGCTCTGCAGGCAGGCAGCACCTACTATGTGCCAGCGACGAAGGATACACAAAAATCACTTCCTACCTCAAGGCCCGAACATCCTCGGAGGTTCTCCGTCCCCTCTGGATCCACAGTCACTCCATTCCACAGGGAGCCCCCGGAAGGACTACAGGGACAAAGGGCCGCGTCCAGCCTGTGGAGGGGGGGCGAGGGGCGAGGGCTCCCCCTGCCTTTCAGGCCCGTTCAGTGGGAGCTCCGGTCCCCACCCAAATCCCAGGGGCCTTCTGGGAGTGCTGGAGCTTATCCATTCAGGTGATCAGCAGGCGCCTGGGTCCAGGTCAGGCCCTGCAGGCCGACCCCGCCCAGCCCAATCCCGGTAGCTCTCAGCCACATTTTTACTGGTCTAACGAGTTTCCCAGGCTCCCGACCTTAAAGGGAGCCTGGGGCCTTCCAGTAAAGTGGGTGGGGCAGGAGGGGGGGGGGACGTAGGGAGTTAGTTGCCAGGTTCTGCCTAAGCAGTTAAAGTGAATTTAAATGTATCTTTATTTGGTGAATCCAGAAGTAGTCTGGGAAGCTATAAAAAACCGGCTTCTCTGGCACAGGCCAGAGCTGCCCTTCGGGGACCAGAGCCCCAAAATAGAAACGAGCGAACACGAGACTGAGCAAAGCGGGCTGCGATGGAGCATCCAGGGATGAAGGATGGAGCTCTTTGCTTTGGAATGCCCCCGGCTCGGCCAGCCTTCCACTGGACACTTCCCGGGCTGTCCGGGACCCAGGACCACGGGACTTGCGGAGACTGAGGGGGGGAGGGGGGGAAGAGGGTGCCCCCTCCCCCACCCGAGGGTCCGCACCGGAGCGGCTCCGGAGGCCCCGAGTCCTCTATGCCGAGTCCTCAGCTAAGCAGAGGGCTGTAGGGGGAACAAGCGTACCCGCAGGGCAGAGTCTAACCTCTGAAAGGGAGGCGGCCCTGCCCGCAGAAAGCTTCCTTTCCTTTGAAGGAAAGTAACCGCCTCCTGCCGAGGGAGCTTTACCCAGCTAGAGGTGGAGAGGGTGGGGGGTGGGGGGCTAATCTGGGCTCTTTTTGGTCCCTCCCTAGCGGGCCCGGAACTTGGTGGATGAATAGGAAAAGGAGGGGAGGAAGGAGATGAGAAAAGCAAAGACCTAGGTAAGGATGGGAGATGAGTGCTCCCTGTGTCTCAGGGCCCAGACTGGGAGATGCAGCAGGTGCCGGCCCCGAGGCCTGGGCGCGTTGGCAGAAATCCTGGCCCGGAGCCCAGTTTCCTGCCACTCCTTTGTCCGTTCACCTCACTGTGCCTCGGTTTATCCACCTGCAAGTCACGATAATAAGAATGACTATAGTTAAGAGCTTTTGTCTGAGGCTTCCGAGAATTTGGCAGGACCACACTGGAAGGCAGCTCCAAATGTAAGCTGCTGGGCATGAGGGCAGGCCTGTCACCCTCTGTCCCCAAGGCTCCCCCGGGCACCGAAGCGACAGTATAGACTGTAAGTGCTGTCCACACAGGGGCCATCAATGCTGCTCAGAGGCCACGAAGGGTCACCACTATGCCCAGAGCCCTGGCCAGAGCCAGGAAGGCAAGTTCAAATGTAACCTCCTCCACTCGCCAGCTTGGTTACCCTGGGCAAATGCCTTAAACACTCCCTGCTTCAGTTTGCTCATCCGCCAAATGGGGCACCCACCTCACAGGGTCCTTGTGACAATCCAATGAGTTATTTGTAAAGCGCTGAGCCCAGTGTCTAATGGGCACTTAATAAATGCTCATCGCTTCCCCTGACATCCTCGGCACCTTGGTACCATCAAGGCGCTCTAGGTATTGCAGGGAGAAAGGGAAGGAGAAAGGACATCCGATTTGAGGGAGTTGGGACAGATCCATCCAGCAGTCCACAGCACTTTTTAAGCAAAACCTGCATGGCAGTGTGTGGAATCAGATGCTGGTCTAGCCCCATTTTCTGCCCAAGTACCTTCTGGTGTCTACTGTCACTCTTGTCAAACTCTCGGTATTTCTCGTCCCCGAGTTTATCAGACACTGGGTCAGGAGTTACTTATGGCCTCATCATAGAGTTTGCAGTCTGGTGCTATTCTACTCTTATCATCTGTACTTTTTTCTCATTATTTCCCTAGAGATTCTAAATCTCTATAAATATATAAATGAGTTTAAAAAAATTTTATTGTTTAAGTCTATAAAGTATTCCCATGGCAAATGTTCCTGAGGGAGAATTCTATTCAATTATGTAAAAACCTACTTGAAACAATTAACAGCTTTAGCAAAGTTGCTGGATATAAAATAAACCCCCACCAACCATTTCTGAGTATTACTGACAAAACCCAGCAGCAAGAGATACAAAGAGAAATTCGATTTTAAATAACTGTAGACAAAATAAAATATTTGGGTGTCTACCTGCCGAGACAAAGCCAGGAACTAATGGGTCACAATTATACAAGTAAGCCTAGATCTAAACAATTGGGAAAATATCCATTGCTCATGGATAGGCCGAGCTGATAGAATAAAAATGACCATTCATACCGTGTCCAGGGAGCCCAGAAGCCGTGCTTGGAGGAGGCAGATGGGAGACAGATCCCGAGTCCTGGAGAGCAGGGGCCAGCTGGGGGAGGGGAGGTACTGGATGAGTCTTTATCTAAGCTTGACCTGGCCTTGCAGTATTCTCTGTGAGGGTTTTGGGTCACGCCCCAGACTTGCCTGAGACTCGGCACTCGGGGTGCTGCCTGGTCAGCAGTGGTCTGTGAAGTTAGAAAGACCGTGCCCTCAGAAATCTCCCCCACCCTCCTCAGCAGCCTGCAGGCAGGCAGGGCATTGAGCTGGCTGGCTGCCAGCTTAGGGCAGGGACTATACTCCGATCATTTCCCGGGTTCTATGACTCACTCGTGAATCCCAGAGATTTCCTTCAGTGCAGGTGAATGACAGAGGCAAAGCTCCAGTGGGGGAGGACAGATAGAGAGGTTCAGCTCACTGAACCCCCAGACTCTGCCCCGCCCACCAGCTCGCACCTGGGGGTGCATTGATTGGCTATGTGATTAATCCGAAGTACATCCAGAGGGATTCTGGCAACAGAGGCAGTCACTGAGGTCCGGTCTCTGTGTGTTACAGGAAGGTCGCCCAAGCCCAGCTCTGCTTTGTCCACACTCCCCCAGAACATGCTGGCTGTCCAGGGCTGTGTTGCCCACAAGCCCCACTCAGGTCAGCTGTTTAAGGTCAGTATTTAAGTGCCTACTGTGTGTCGAGCTTCTGGTTGATGAAAATGGCAAAGCAAGGACTTTATAGTTCGGCCAGAGGATAAACCGGGCTGTGCACCAAGAAGTAAACGTGGAAATTCGAGGGGGGAGAAACCTCCATCTCTGACCTTCTCCTCTAGGGGCTGAGGCACTCCTGGGTCTGGCCCCGGGTCTGGGGACATGCCCTGCAGTCCCTGGCACTGCCAATGATGCCAGCACGACTCAGGCAAAGGTTTGCAGAGAGGCCACCAGCTGCTGGGACTTGGCACAAAGTACTGCAGTCCCTCCAGGCTCAGTTTCCTCATCTGCAAAACCACAAACTCAATTAACTCATTCCAAAGCAACACTGGCACGATTCTAGTGTGGGAGACAGGTTTGGAAAGGTTGCTTCTGCATATAAAACCATTGCCAGGGCAAGGGCCTCAGGGGCAACCTTAAGTAACTCTCTCGGTGTATCATCAAGGAACTCTCTAACTGCTGGAGGGAGCCTCTCCCTCGGGGCAATTCCGGGGGAGAAGGTGGCTGATGGAGCCTGGAAAGGGAAACTTGTTCCCCCTCAGCAGGAGTCTCAAGGCGCACTTCAAAAGTGTGGATTGCCTTAAACTAAGATCTCCCGAGGCTACTCTATCAAATCCCATTGGTGAGTGGGCTCGTCAATTTAATACCTGTGAATAAATTTGTTTAAAATTAGAAGGGGGACACCAAAATGTGGGGGCAGAGACTCATATGGCAGGTTTAGATGCTCTGGATAGGCTGTAAACCCTGCAGGACCCAACCAATGGGGACACGAGAGGAAATGCTAATTGGGAATAGGGTTTATTTTTCTTAATGGCACATCCATTTTGAGGGAGGCACCCCCTCTTGCAAGAATGTTAATAAAGGGCCTTCCTGATTGACCAATGGCTTCCTGCAGGCTTGATAAGCCTTTGTTTCTTACAAGTAGGCTATCTGTTAGTGGGGTTTAGGAGTAACTAGAACCCCGTTCTTGTGCAGAAACATAAGCCATTGCATTCTGTGGCCCCGACACTGACCAAGTTGGGACTACAGAAATAAAGCTAGATAATTAAAGTTATGGAACCACTAAAACCATCTTAGCAGATTCTGGAGCTTTGGAGATGAATCATTATGGAGCCTTGCAATTAAACATTTTAAGGGAGAACTCCAGGGATTCACCCTTTCTGAAACATCTTGGTAAGTTCTGACCCACCACTCTGTAGAATTTAGCTTAAGGAAGAATAAGAATTAGATCTTATATAAGTTTCAAAAGGTTTAGGAACACTTGACAAGCTCGAGATCATCACAGCCCATGTTCCTCTGTTAACCCCTCTCAATTCAGATCGGATTAAGAAAAGAGAATTCTGGAGGATTGTAGGGAAACTTGAATTCTGCCTCACCTAGATGGAAAGGGGAGAGGCAACAACCTCAGTGGGGGCCCCACACACTCTGCCCTAGCAGTTCCTGCATCGGGGGTGGGGGGCAGATCAGGCCCCAGGACCAGCATTTTCTGAGCCCTGACACCTGGACTATCACCAGAAGGTGGACCTGACCCCAGCCATCCCAGCCCTCAGCAGACTCCATCCAGCCACTGCCTGAGGAGAGTCTGGGTGTCCCTGGCAGTGCCTAGCATGGCGGAGTGAAGTGGGGGAGCCAGCCTGCCTCTGTCCTTGGTAAGCCTACCCTTCTATATTTCCGTTGTAGAAGTCTATGAGCTATGTTAGTTTATCTCTGCCCCAATTTCCTGATTTGAAAAGAGAAATAATAATGGTGGTTGTGAGGATCGCATGATTGTAAAAATGCTTGGCATAGGGCACATGCTATATAAATGTTAACTCTTTTATTGAACATAATTGTTTTATGCTTGATAACTTTCTATGGGATTTTAGACATCACCAACCTATATTTCCAATGTCGAGATAAATGAGTTTCTGTGAGGGGTAATTTGGAATTGCGTTCAGCTAAATTATGGAATCTCAAAATCTGGGCTACTGAGGAATAGGAGGATAGTTCACAGAAGAAAGTCTTTTTCTCTACTCCCCTCGTCTTCCTTCCTGACTGCGGCAGGGGTGGGTGGATGAGAGACAGAGGAAGGAAATATACTCAGTGCAGAGAAAAGAAGTTTGCTGCCACTGAACAAATTCTGGAGGTAAATGACTTGCGTTCCAAGAGACTCAACGAGAGAAAAGGTCTTTGTGAAGTGAGAAACAACCAAAAAGGTCGATTGCAGCACCTCGTTAGACTTTAGGGAGTCTTACAAACTAAAGTCAATTTTAAAATAATTTTTTAAATTGGCCTGCATGTGAAAATTCGAATCTCAATTGTAAATTATGACTCTGACCTATTTTTATGATTGATTATGTTTTATCTGAATTTTAGGAATTATCTCGGTTTCTCCCTAAAACCAAAGGGAAACTTGTAAGAGAACAGGAAGGTGAAGTCTAAGTCCTCTAGAGACCTCTCAGAGCTTAAAGAGCTTGTGAAAAGGAAAAAAATCCTACCAGTTCCATCCACTACTGATGAGACTCGGTAAATACTCACTGATAAATACTGAGTTCTTTCTAAGTTTGTAGAATCCCCATCTGGTTGTCAGACAACAAATTGAATATTATGAACTGAACGACTTAAAGGTGGAGAATGTGTTTAGAACCTATTATATATATCCTGTTTTATAGTGTGTAACTGCAATTTAGGGAATTAGGGTAAAGGAAGTTACAGTTATGACAATTTGGCTATCAGTTATAAAAATTGTAAGATTGCTAATTACATTATTTGGAGTTATTGTCATAATGTTAAAATCTAAAATTGGCATTTGCTACTTTTTCAAAGCACTTTGCCTTAGGGTATGAGGATGTGCCACAGAAGTAGTCTACTCTTCCTGCCATCTAGGGGAGGGGAGGGGACTGGGAGTAAAATTTGTAATGGAAAGCTTTGTAAAGATCAATGCTGGGGAACTACCCATACATATGTTATACAAATAAAAAGCTTTAATAAAAAATAAATAAATAAGTAGTCTACTCCTTCCCTTTCCACAGGGATGAGGAGGTGTCAAAGAGCACAGTCCACAGTGGTCCTAAGGATAAAACAGGGTAGATAGGCAAGAGCAGCAGGGTGTGTGATCCCTGTCAATTCCCTTTAATTTAAAAATTGGCCAGTTTCTTAAAACCATCTTGTGAGCAAGGTTATTAGTCCTGGGAAAAGAACTTGTTATGAGCCATGAAATTCTCAAAAAAGGAATGGGCTTAATGAGGATTTACAAGTTGGTTTATTATATAGAAATGATTTTTAATGATTGATCTTTACTAGGATTCACTTAAACTCAAGAAGAAGAAAAAAAGAAAAACAAATGAAAGGTGTTAAGTGAAATATGTGTGGGAGTCCTATTAAACTTTATTATAAGACTTATTTAATTAGTTGTATTGTTTAAGGGAATCCTAGGAGCAGAAATATATACTTAGTAAATCATTTGTGTAATATTGAGCTCAAAACCAGCTGCTTATCAATTTAAATTTTAAATTTTTTTGTAATTTCCCTATTTTTTAGGGTATGTGATTCTTGAGAGCTAAACCCACTTTCTATTTAGGTTAAAATCTTCAGGGACTATAACAAGTCAGAGATGATTTTCTGGTGGATCACTAATGCACCATTTGAGAGAAATGCTACAAGCTACTCAGAGGGATGTGATATGTATCTGGGCAAAAGCTGAAGAGACAGCCTTTGGCTTTGCTTTAGGTAAGATTCTTCTGACTCAGTTTCCTAAGTGTGTTCCTGTTTCCATCTGATTATTCCTGGGACTGGCTAGGAGGTAGAATTATTACTTTATGATTGGTTGTCAGCTGTAACTCTTGGCTGAAGTCAAACAGAACTAAGGATGTTTTATTCTGCCATTCTCATGTTTCTGCTCCCCCCTCCCCCTAGCAAATTTCTATAATCAAAGCAAGGGGTCAATAGAAGAGATGAGCATGATCTGTTTTCAAACTGAAAATATTAAATCCTGAACAATCAGTTAAATGAGTATTTTACCTAGTCATCTGATCATTCAATAATCTTATCATAAAAGGAATGGTTTTTTAATCACCAAAAGGCTAATGCTATTGCAACACCTTTTCCCCAAGGCAACATCCACCTTTTTAATTCCATTCATACTGGATGTCCTTATACTGATCTCATAGTTCCTTATACCAGGAAGCTCCTTTAATGCCCACCTGCCAGTCCTTACTAATCAATCTATCCCTACCCAGTGTCTGTCTCCCATAGACATCAATATGACTATTTACTTTATATTCTTGGGAAAGAGCAACAATCATTTTTGTCCCACACCTTGGTTATTTGGAACTTAATGATGTCATTGATAATCTTATCCAAGCCTTTGAGGAACTCACCCAGGACTATTCCCACTTCCTCAAAGATTTCCAAATGTGCCTTGACTTCTTAGCCAGTGTAATATGGCCCGGGCCAGACAAATACCTCATTGGGTCTTTTTCTTGGCTTTCTCAAACCGGATTTGATCTGGAACATTTTTTAGGTTTCTATGGAAAAGTGTGCAGGGAGAGCTAAGCAAAATGAAAGCTCCCTCTCACTCCACCATTTTGCCTCTGGCCAACACATGTTTCTGATGAAAACACAGAGTGATGATTAGGAAAGGAGATCTTTACATCCTTGGGTTCTTCAACCAATCAGAGGATCCCAGATTAGATCATGGGCCAGCTACCTTTGACACAGAAAGAATGGAGGCTGGGGTTGAGAGGTGGGAATGTTAAAAACATATGAATCCAGGACTCCAAAATCAGGATCTTCAATATAAAGCCCTGCCTCCTTGACTCTCAGGGACTCAAGCCCCTTCCTCAGTGTGCCTTCCCCTCACTGAATATTCTCCAGTTAATCCAGGACCTTCAGAAACTGTGCTTCTCCAACCAGATCCAGTCCCTCAGACCACATCTGGTGCTCCAGGAAGCTCTACCTCTCCTAACACATCCCAGGACCACGGGGATTTCTCTGGCACATCCTGCCTCAGACTCAACTGCCGGGGCTCCTTCAGGCAAACATATCTAAGTCACATGTGTGAGGCTGATGGCGGTGAACCCAAGGGCATCCCTGTTATCTCGGCTCAGCACCTGTGACCTTGGCAATAAACCAACTTTGTGGGGTCTGTCTTCCACCCTTCATCTGGTTCTGACCTCTCTCCACTCGCACACAGGTTAGCCTACAACGGAGGAGCCTGAACAGGTCTCTAAGACTCAGGTCTAAGCCTGGCAGTTCTGTGTGAGTTTCCTGACTAGAGAAGAGAACACCCATGCAATATGGTGAGGGGTGGGGCTGGCACAGGAGCTTTTTTGAGCAGAGGAAACAGTCTTTCTTTAAGAAGATGCACATAGCTCCAGGCTTTCTTTGGGATCCACTCCAGAGATGTGAGGAGAGAGTGGGAGAGAGAGGGACAGGGATAGGGTTTATTGAGAGAGGGTGGGGAGAGGGAGAGAGAAAGAGACAGAGACAGAGACAGAGAGATTGAGAGAATGATTTTAGAAGGAGCAGCTAATAGGGGACAGTGGCTGGTCAATGTGGCTCTGATTTCCAGCTTCAGAGAATTTTCCCTTGAGAAAGACTGGCCAGAGAGCTCATTCAGTGGCGACATTTGCGGTGCATTCGAGGCTGGAGAACTTCTCTGATTTGTTTGCCATTTGCTTGGGGAAATGGCTTTGTTTACTATCTACTATTTGTGAAGAACTTTGGAGTAACTAGCATTTGGTAGAAAGGAGTTATATTGGGGAGTGTAAGCCAAGGATTGCCTTCCTGCCATAAGAGCTTTGGCTTTGAGCTTGTTATTAGAACATCAATATTTAGTAGAGCCGCTGGTTTGTCTTCCTCCCTGGAAGACTGGAGGAAAGGATTCTGAGCCTGAGGTTGCCCAGAAACTGGCCTGCCACCGTACCCCCAACTATTCTGCTGGCTCCTCTTCTCCCTAGGGACAGGGAATCTCTGTGTAGTCCTCGATATCCTGGCGGACATAGCTAGATCATAGATTCGAAGCCCCTGTAATGGGACCCTCCCGGACTCTGGCTTCTGTTATTTACCCCGACCAGGAACCCCTAAAGAGCTAGTGAGGAGGCCAGTCAGTGAGCAGAAGAGAAGCTGGACAGGCTGTGTCTGGTGTCTAAAATGTGCTTTCTTCCTTAAAGATCTTGTTTAACTGTATTTACATATAAGTAATTATGAAAACATAAAGATAAACAGATGAGTAGGTGTTAATTATTGGATTTATTTTACTTGTTGCCACTAAAACAGATGGACTGACACAATGTTACAAGTAAACACACTTTCCTCCCCATGCAAATCCTTGCCCTGAAGGCGGCTCACTTGTGGTTTTCAAGGTGCTGGGGGAGCCCCCAACCAGTCCACCCCATCCCACAGACACAGAGGCAAGTGTAACGTTCTTCCCTGGGAAGAGCCTTGAAGGTCAGTGCAGGGGACAGAAGTTATGAGCCCATTGAACTTAGAACAAAGCAGAACCCGGAAGGGCAACTAATGTGGATCACACACCTTCCAGTGAGGAAAGGGGCCCCAGAACGTCAACCCTGGCTGCCCGGGACTCTCACCCCAGGGATTTCAGTTTCTCCAGATTGGCTCCTCGTCTCCTGGCCAACAAAGTCATGTTTGAACTGGCTGTTAGTTTAGTAAATGGACACCATACCATGTGACCAAATACACTTCTGTTCCCCCAAGAAATAAGCAACGAAGGGTGGGCAGAGAGCGCTGGCTGGGAAAGCAGCGTGACCGTGGGAACTGAACCATTTTCCCTCAGAGATGACCCCAACTAGGTCCATTTGACATAGGGCTGATCCCCTGATTCTGGGTACTTCTGGGACCCCATCATTCTCCACAGATGCTCATTTAGGCAGAGCAGCCAGAGGCAGGCTTTCACTTGGGTGAGCTTTGGCCCTCAGATGTTCCCTGAGTACTTCAGGGAGACTGAGGCTCATGACTGGCGTGAAGAGCTGTGACTGCCTGCCCTCTAAGCTGGCTCCTGCCTCACAGTGCAGAAGGCAGAGGGGCTTCCATCCTGGATGGACCACTGACCTTGGCTTTAGCCCAGCTTCCCAGAGCTTTCCCAGCCAGGTCTCTGCTCACGAGTAGAGGCTCAGAAATTCTGGGACTCTGGGATCGGACTCAAAAGTCTGGGGTCTTCCTATGACCCCATTCTCTGTACTAGTGAGTTAAGGTCATGTGTCAAGAAGCTGGCTGGGAAGCCCCGTCCCTTCCCAGCATATGTCTGCTCTTCTGCCCCTGACCCCAATTCACTCCCACGTGGCTTGGATTTCCTGGATCCTTCATGTACGTGTGCATGTGAGCACACAGATGTGCAAGCGTACGTGTGCATGTACACACACACACACACACACACAGCCCTTGGCAGGGCAGGCGGGACACATGGTAGGCACTATGACAGCAGGCTAATTTGGGAAGGAATAGTCTGTGTGGGGTCTGGTGCCAGGCTTGGCAACAGCTGAGTTAAGGGGAAAAATGGGATTTGTGCAAATGGTGACTGCAGAGAAAATGGCCCTCAAATCTTGTTCCTCTGGAGCCATCCAGGCCATCGAGGGGCTTTGCTGCTGCTGACTGCAGAGAAAATGGCCCTCAAATCTTGTTCCTCTGGACTGCTCAGTCCACTTCCAGGCCATTGAGGGGCTTTACTGCTTCTGTCCCTGTCCACAGAGCTCCCAGGGGCCTTCCTCTAGCCATTGGAAAGGTAGCTGCAGAAGCCAGCTTTCCAGGATTGTCTTGCCTGACATTTCCCCCAGGGGAGCTGGGCTAGGGGGGAGCCAGGCTGGAAAGTGGGAGAAGACTTCTAAGAAGCCTCCCAAGTCACAGTGTGGAGCTGGGAGCCCCGGCACCCACAGTGAGAGGGATTGGAGGTCAAGGCTCTTGCAGGTTTCCCTTCTTCCTTCCTGAGGGGTCTTTTAAAGTCACACTTCTAAAAATCATATTTTACAAATGGGGGGGGGGGCTCTCAAATTCCCAGAAGCTTTGCATCAACATATCTTGAGGATCAGGCTTGGGCCAACTACTTCAGTTTTAGAGTCCCCTCTCCCCTCTCCCTGCCCCCTCCACATGCCTTCCTATTACAAACCAAATGGAGCCGCCCACTGGAGGATCCCTGATGCTTTCCTCAGGTGCTTAGACCAATGTGGACAGTCCTCCATGGCCCAGTTCTGGTCAGGCCCCGAGGAGGGCCCTCTGGAGGGCAATGGGACTGTTCACTTTAAGTGAGAAAATGAATTTCGACATTGAACTTGTGGTCCCGACCTTCTGTGCCTTTTTCCCATTACCTTTAAACCCGAGATGTGTGAGAGGCGGATTGGCGTCTCCTTGCCCTTGCCCACCCTGCGTCTCTGCCGGCCAGGGACCTTAGAGTGTCACCCCAAGGCAGGGGGAGAAGCAGACACCCCCACTTGTCTGTTTCAAGATTCCTCACAGCCTGTTCTTCAGTTGCCATGGCAACTGTCTCCCTGCAGTGGGAGGGGGTCTGGAGCATAACTGGGGGAAAAAATGGAGAAGCCTGATTGCCTAGGTTGCCATGCTTACCCATCCCTGGGAACAGGACGATTTGGACAGGGACAGGAAATGGAAAAGCCTGGTGAGATTTTAGAGCCCCAAGCCAGGCTCTTGAGGCCCCAAAGGTGTCATGCAGAAGCTTCACCCTGAGCCCATCTGAGGAGCGACAGGGCCAGGAGATCTAGGGTCAAAGGTTTTCCTGAGTGGCTGAAGGCCAAGCCCTTCCCCCTCTTAGCATTCGCCCTCCCCATCCCTGGTAAAGTGCACAGCCAGCTTTCCACAACAGCTGCCGGGATGTCCTGAGCCAGTCCCTTTGGGAAGTGAAACCCGGAGGAGTCGTTCCCATGACCTGTTCTGAACACTGCGAGGATTTGTGAGGAAGCTGCTCTCAGGCCATTGGGCAACGGCACACCTGGGAGTTGTTTCAGGCAATATTGTCACTGGCAATAACTGAGTGAGGGGATGTGTGGGGGGTGAGCCGTGTGGGGGGGGGCAGGAAGGTGAGACCAACCGTTCTTAGTCTGCAACTTCAGCTACTTTATCAGATTGTGATAATAAACAACAAGGATAAAGTGAGAGCTTCTCCCCAAGTCAGAGGAAGTAAGGGCCTTGCAGTGGACTTCTCTCCTCAGTGAGGATGGGGGAGTCACAGCTTTATCCCAAACAAAGCCTGGAACACCAGCTTGTTAAGGACCGATTCTGGTTTCATTGTGCTGCATGCCGAAGATACGCAGGGAGCACACACTGAAGGGCTCAGTCACTCCCTTGGAACCAGACTCTAACCTCTTAAAGGCCCTTTTCCCCAGGAAACACTGGGAATCCTTCCTTATGGAAGTTCATCCACTGGTCATCAAAGCAGAGAGTTCCAGAGCTCCGGCCAGAGCACGCAGCCGATCGGAATGGGTCAGAATTGCAGGCCTCCTGTGTTCATTCCCCTACCGTGGGCCTTTCTGCCTGCTTGGGACTCTTCAGACAGTTTTGTCTGTTAAGCAGGGAGACCTAGTAGGTAAGTAAGGCCTTGGTGACAAGGAGTTCGAGTGCAAACAGCATCCTGACTGCACTAGCTGTGTGATCCAGGGCAAAGTCTTGCTACACAAGAAGAATCAGCAAAAGGAAAAAAGAATGAGAAAGAAAACAAAATGCAAGCAAACAACAAAAAGAAAGAGAATGCTGTGTTGTGCTCCACACTCAGTTCCCACAGGTCTCTCTCTGGCTGTAAATGGCTCTTCCTCACGAGATCACTGGAATGGGTTTGAAGCATCTCATTGTTGCAGAGAGCCATGTCCATCAGAATTGATCATCATATAGTCTTGTTGTTGCCATGTACAATGATCTCCTGGTTCCACTGATTTCACTCAGCATCAGTTCATGCAAGTCTCTCCAGGCCTCTCTGAAATCGTCCTGCTGGTCGTTTCTTACGGAACAATAATATTCCATAACATTCATATACCATCATTTATTCAGCCATTCTCCAACTGATGGGCATCCCTTCAGTTTCCAGTTTCTAGCCACTACAAGAAGGGCTGCCACAAACATTCTTGCACATGTGGGTCCCTTTCCCTCCTCTAAGATCTCTTTGGGATATAAGCCCAATAGAAACACTGCTGGATCAAAGGGTATGCACAGTTTGGTAACTTTTTGAGCATAGTTCCAAATTGCTCTCCAGAATGGTTGGATCCGCTCACAGCTCCACCAACAATGTATCAGTGTCCCAGTTTTCCCACATCCCCACCAATATTCATCATTTTCTTTTCCAGTCATCTTAGCCAATCTGACAGGTGTATAGTGGTACCTCAGAGTAGTCTTAATTTGAGCCACATTCTTTAGTCACAATGTGGGTCCCAAGGCTCGTTGACATCGAAGCAGTTTCTTAGAGTTTGGTTAAAATTGAAAACTTGTTAGATATTTCCATGCTACTGAAAAGACCTCACTGAGCATGTATGATGGGGGAGACATGGGAGAAGATAGACAAGAAGCCCCAAAATATGAATCCATTAACATTTATTTATTAAACTACAGTGTGTCAAGCACTATACTAAATGCTGATGATGGAGAGCCAGTCAGGAGGAGGACAATGAGCCACATAAATCAGCAGCTTGATGGGGAGGACAGAGGGCCAGAGGAAGCTGGAATCCATAGACTCAACCCCTGGCTGCCAGTCCATATGGAGAACCTGCTGAAGTACCAAGAGAGGCCAAAACTCATCAAACTGGGTCTTTGGTTGATTTCACTATAAATTTATAGATCTCATGAACTCTACTCCTGATTTAAATGATTTAAATTAAATTAAATGATTTAAATGAAGTGGCCACAACATAAAGATTAAGAGTCTGTGAATCACCAGTGAAATGGAAGACCAGCCATCTTCAGGGAATGACTAGAGAGGAGCACGTATAAGAGAGCCCAAAGGGGTCCCTCCATGTTTGTGTGTGAAGTGGAGAAGAGAACACAAGAAGCAACATGTCTGAAGAAATTCATGCTACTTTATCTGAAGAGTAGTTAGTCATCAAGGTGAAAAAGCCATCTGTATTGTTTGGAACATTAAAATTGTGGAATAATTTCCATGATTTTTGTCAAGTTGGTTTAATTTCCACCCTGGTAAGACTCATTTTTTTTGGGGGGGGGGACTTAAGAAAATCAGCCATGGAGAACTTTGTGTCCAGTTTGACATCAACATTAAAGCCAATAATTTTCATTGTTCTGTGTAGAGTGATGTCAACTTGTTGTAGAGAGTACCAGACCTGGAGTAAAGAAGATTCGTTTTCCTGAATTCAAATCTAACCTCAAACATTTACTAGTTAATAACCCTGAGCGAGTCACTGCACCCATTTTGCCTCAGTTTCCTCATCTATCAAATGAACCGGAGGAGGAAATGGCAAATCACTCTTTGCCAAGAAAACCTGGAATGGATCACAGAGGGGCCAGACACAAGTGAAATGACTCAATAACAAAATTTGGCACTTGCTTAAATAATGCAAGGATTTTCCCTGCGTAAAAATAATTCACAAAAACAGTTTTTAGAGCACAAGTTTGTCACCACTAAAACATTTCAACTAATCTAGGATTGCAGAACACAGTATGTCACTAACTTATTTCTTCACAGTTAGGATGGTGACAAGGGAAATGATGCTTTGCATCCTGTGAGCATTGTATGTTGCCGTCACGCAGCTGTTTAACAGTAAAGGTGTACGTGGTGAGATGCAATGTGATGCTCCTCCAGAAATCGGGAGCATGTTGGGGTAGCTCGTGAAAACTGGGCAGCATATGCTGAATATTCCCCTTATACAGAAAAAAGGAAAAGTATGGAAAATTTTTTTAAAAAGAAGTATCGAAGAGCCTGAATATCATATTTCAATCAATCATCAAAGAAAACAGCCCAGTTCTTTTAGAACCAGAGGCCAGAGTGAACACACAAGACATCAGTCGCTTTCCAAAAGAAGCCTGGAAAAGAAACTCCCAGGAACATTCAGCTTAAACCCAGAAGACAAAATTGCACAAGCAAACACCAAAAAGGAGACCACACTACCATAGCCAGAATAAGCCCAGACTGGCAGCCGGAAAGGAGTGGAGAGAACGGGGAAGACAAAAGTCTAAAGGGCCAGAATAAGGAACTCTACAAAAGTGAATAGGATCTCACTGGGGCAGGGGATTTTTAGTTAAACAGAGGACTTTCAAAAGACCAGACTAGAATCAAATATCTAAAAGAGACAGAGACAGAGAGACATACAGAAAGACAGAGAGACAGAGACAGAGAGAAAGAGACAAAGAGATAGAGAGGCAAAGACAAATACACATACACAGAGACAGGGAAATACAGATAGAGAGGGAGACAGGAAAGGGGGATGAGAGGGAGGGAGGGAAAAAGAGAGAGACAGAGAGGAAAGAGAGAGAGGAGAGGGGGAGGAAGGGAGGTGTTTTAAATCAGTGGGAGAAATTTGTGAGACACTAAAAGAAAAATTGTGAGACAGAACTTGTTCTTTGAAAACAAAGAGAACTTTGTTGTTGTTTTTTAGTAAATCAGAAGCATTGCTATCTTCTTGGCATCATTGGGTTTGGCATAATTTTATCTGGCATAATTTTATCACAGGAGATAGCCAGGGGAATCATTCAAAGTTGGGAGATGGGATGATATGGGGGAAAAGAAAAAAAAAAAAAGGCCAGGGGAGTACGTGGGATGAGATGTATAATGTGTAAAAAGACAAATGGTGCTAGAAGCCACAGGATGGGCTGGATATTTGGAAGACCAAATCACTTTTAGTTCTTTTGATTCTGGGGTAAATTCTTCCCTTGGCCAGCAATCCTAATAATGACAACAACAACAACTAAATAGATAGATAAAGAAATAAAACAATGTTGGAGTCACAGAGAAAGGTAAAAAACTTCCTGGAAAGCTCCAAGAATAGGGAGGACTGGGAGAAACTTCTTCTTCTTCTTCTTCTTCTTTTAATGGTATTTTATTTTCCAGATACATGTAAAGATAATTTTCACCATTTGTTTTTGAAAAACTTTGTTTTCCAAATTTTCCTCCCTCTCTCCCTTACTTCCCTTCTCCCTAAGAGAGCAAGTAATTTGATATAGCTTAAATATGTGTGAAGAATTAACAAATGAATGTTTAAAATTATTTTTACATATAATTGGAGGAAATAAAATATTAAAAATTTTTGATGTCTTGGCTTACCTTATAATGATGACAATTTCATTCATTTTTAATGGTTAATTTGGTTTGTTTTGCTTAATCTTATTTTCAGTAAGACTATCTAAAAACTTGCAACTTCATTGCTAGTTTTTTTTTTAATAATACTTTACTTTCCCAAATACATATAAAGATAGTTTTCAACATTCATTTTTGTAAGATTTTGTGCTCCACATTTTTCTCCCTCAGATAGCAAACAATCTGAGATATGTAAAATATGTGCAATACTTTTAAATATATTTCCATATTTATCATGTTGTGCAAGAAAATTCAGGATAATAGGGGAAAAAAACACAAGAAAGAAAAAAATAAACAAGCAAAAAGGAGAATATCCTATGCTTTAATGCACATTCAGTCTCCATAGTTCTCTCTCTGAATGTGGATGGCATTTTCCATCCCAAGTCTAATGGAATTGCCTTAAATCACAGCATTTGAAAAGAGCCACATCCATCATGGTTGATTGTCACATAATCTTATGTTACTATATACAGTGTTCTCCTGGTTCCACTCACTCCATTCAGCATCAGTTCCTACAGGTTTTCTCAGGCCTTTCTAAAATCAGCCTAATCATCATTTCTTACAGAACAATCACATTCCATTACCTTCATGTACCATAACTTATTTAGCTGCTCCCCAACTGCTGGGCATCCCCTCAATTTCCAGTTCTTTGTCACTACAGAAAAAACTCATTTTTCTCATATGGGTCATTTCTCTTTTTTATAATCTCTTTGGGATACAAACCCAGTAGAGACACTGCTGGGTATACAAAGGGTATGCACAGTTTGATAGCTCTTTGGGCATAGTTCCAAATTGCTCTTCAGAATGGTTGGATCAGTTCACAACTCCACTAACAATGCATTGGTGTCACAATTTTCTTGCATTTTCTCCAGCATTTATCATTATCTTTTCCTGTCATCATAGTCAATCTGAGAGGTGTAAAGTGGTACCTTAGAATTTTCTTAATTTACATTAATCTATAATGATTGGGAGCATTTTTTCATATGTCTATAAATACTTTTAATTTCTTCACCTGAACATTGTCTGTTCATATCCTTTAATCATTTATCAATTGTGGAATGACTTGTATTCTTATAAAATTGAACCAGTTCTTTATATATTTTAGAAATGAGGCCTTTACCAAAAATACTGGCTATAAAAATTGTTTCACAACTTTCTGCTTCCCTTCTAATCTTGGCTACATTGATTTTGTCTGGGCAAAACTTTTTAAATTTAATGTAGTCAAAATTATCCATTTTGCATTTCATAATGTTTTCTAATTCTTCTTTGACCATAAATTCCTCTCTTCTCCACAGATCTGACAGGTAGACTATCTCTTGCTCTCCTAATTTGCTTAGAGTAACATCTTTTATGTCTAAATCATGAACACATTTCAACCTTATCTTGGTATAGGATATTAGATATTGATCAATGCCTAGTTTCTACATACTATTTTCCAGTTTTCCCATTAACTTTTGTCAAATAATGAGTTCTTATCCCAGAACCTGTAGCCTTTGAGTTTAGCAAGAACTAGATCACTACAGTTATTTATTGTGTTTTGTGAACTTAACCTATTCCACTGTTTTACAAACCTATTTCTTAGCCAGTACCAATTTTTTAAAATTTGTTCTTTTTCTAGCTTTTTTAGTTGTATACCCAATTCACTGATCTCCTCTTTCTCTGTTTTATTCATGTAAGCATCTAGGGAGATACAATTTCCCCTGAGAACTGCTTTGGCTGCATCCCATAAGTTTGGGTATATTTCATTATTGCTATTCTCTTGAATAAAATTATCAATTTTATATGATTTATTATTTGACCCACTCATTCTTTAGGATTAGATTATTTAGTTTCCAATGAATTTTTGCTTTATTTTTCTATGGTCCTTTATTACACATAACTTTTATTGCAACATGATCTGAAAAGAATGCATTTACTATTTCTGCCTTTCTCCATTTGATTGTGAGGGATTTATGCCCTAATATATGGTCAGTTTCTGTGAAGGTGCCATGCACTGAGAAAAACTTCTTGTAGAAGACCAGATTTTAGCTGAGATTTGTGGGCAGCCGGGAGTTATGAGTAGGGAAAGGTGTCCAGATATAGGAGATAGCCAGGGGAATCATTCAAATTTGGGATATGGGATGATGTGGGGGGAAAAAATTGGCCAGGGGAGTACATGGGGTGAGGTGTATAATGTGTAAAAAGACAAATGGTGCTAGAAGCCACAGGATGGGCTGGATATTTGATCTGGGAGGTGAATGGGAAGGGAGGTGACATGCTCTCCCCTTTAGGAGGAGCACAGGATTGACTTTAAGTCAATAAAGCTTTTTGGAAAGTGAAGCATAAACATGGTCTTGAACACTGGGGCCATAGCAATACCTTCAGGAGGGATAAAGATCAAGTCAGGAGGTCTGTGAGCCCGATATCATTTGTCTCAGTTGACAATGTCAGTGAAGGATACAAGAAGCAAGGCAAATCTAAAATGAGGCAGTGATGCAATGGACTCAAGTGTTTGAATTTGTTTGTTTGTTTGAAAGTATCCTCCTTTTGAGATAAGGGCCAAACTTGGAACAACTCTCATGGCTCCTACCTAGGCCACTCAGAAGCAGCTGGTGCTGCCCAGCACACATTCTATGGCTAATACAAGCTTTGCATGATGACTTGGGTTTTTTAATTAAAAAAAAACCAAATATATATATATGTGTGTGTGTGTGTGTGTCTGTGTGTGTGTGTGTGTGTGTCTGTGTGTGTGTATTTAATATTTTCCCTAGTTACATTTAAAATAAATTTTTATTGTTTTATGCAAAGCATTTTCATAAAAGTCATATTGTGAAAAAAAAATTAGATCTCCCACCTTAACAAAAACAAAACAAAACCCTAGAGAGAGAGAAAGAGAATGAGAATGCTTCAATCTGTACTCAAGATATAATCAGTACTTTCTCTGGGTATGGATAGGATTTTTCATCCTAAGTCCTTCAGAGTAGTTATGGATGATTGTATAACTGAGAATAGCAAAGTCATTCACAAAACTGGTCATCCCAGAATATTGCTATTACTTTGTATACAATATATTTCTCTTTCCTTGAGTTCATGCAGGACTTTCCAGGGTTTTTTCTTCCTCAGAGCATCCTGCTTATCATTTCCCATAGAACAATAATATTCCATCATAAACACACACCATAACTTATTGTGTTATTCCCCAACTGATGGGCATCCCCTCAACTTCCAATTATTTTGCTCTGAGAAGAGAGTTGTTATATTTTTTGTACACATAGGTCATTTTCCTTTTCCCCCCCTCAAATCTCTTTTGGTATTCATGCCAAGTAATGGTGTTGCTAGGTCAAAGGATATGCATGAATTTATAGCTCTTTGGGCACTGATCTTATCTTTTGATCATTTATCTATTGGGGCATGGCTCTTATTTTTCATAAATGTGACTCAGTTCCCTCTATGTTTGAGAAAAGAGGCCTCATCAGAGAAACTTGCTTTGAAATTCTTTTTACAATTATTATTATTTCCCCCCATTTATTCTCTCTCCCCTTCTACCCAGTTCCTCCTCAAAAGTTTTTTGATATTGACCACTCCTCTCAATATGCCCTTTCTTTTATCACCCCTTCTATTTTCCAGCAGAGTAAGATAGATTTCTATACCCCTATTGAATATGTGCATTATTTTCTCTTTGAGCCAATTCTGAGGAAAGTGAGTTTTAGTCTAACTTTCTTCCCTCTCCCCCCTTTACCATAAAAGCTTTTTCTTGCCTTTTTTTTTTTTATGGTGGATAATTTTCACCATTCTTCTTCTCTCTCACCCCTTAATTTCATCATTAAAAAAAGATATTATTATCCCTTCATATTCAATTCACACCTGTGCCCTCTAGTTACATATACTTGTAATTGCCATAATAATGAGAAAGTTCTAATGAGTTACAAGTATCATCCTCCCATGTAGGAATGTAAACAGATAGGCCTTTTTAAGTCCCTTATAACACTTTCCTAATTACTTCCTTATGCTTCTCCCCAGTCCTATATTTGAAAATCAGATTTTCCATTCAGCACTGCTCTTTTCATCACAAATGTTAGAAAATCTATTTCAGTGAATGCCCACCTTTTCCTCTGAAGGATTATACTCAATTTTGCTAGGTGGTGATTTATTATTGTAATTCTAACTCCATTGCTCTCCAGAATATCATATTCCAAGCCTTCTGATCCTTTAATGTAGAAGCTGCACAATTTTGTGTTATCCTGACTGTGGCTCTACTTGAATTGTTTCTGGATTACTTGCAATATTTTCTCCTTGATCTGGGAATTCTGGAATTTGGTTATAATATTCCTGGGAGTTTTTATTTTGGGATCTCTTTCAGGAGGTGATCAGTGGATTCTTTCAACTTCTATTTTACCCTTTGGTTCTAGAATATCAGGACAGTTTTCCTGGATAATTTCTTGAAAGGTGATCATGACTTTCAGGTAGATCAATAATTTTTAAATTATCTACCCTGAAGCTATTTTACAGATCAGTTGTTTTCTAACGAGATATTTCACATGTTTTTCTATTTTTTCTTTTTTTGTTTTGCTTTATTGGATCTTGATTTCTTATAAAATCATTAACTTCCATTTGCTCCATTCTAATTTCATTAGCTTTTTGTTTCCTTTAGTACCTCTCTTATTTCTTATCTTAATTTTTCCTCTCTCTCTTGATTTTCAAATTTCCTTTTGAGTTTTTCCATGGCCTGAAGCCAATTTCTATTTTTCTTTGAGGGTTTGGATATTGGAGCTTTGACTTTGTTATCTTCTTCTGAATGTGTTTTGATCTTCCTCCTCATCCTAATAACTTTCTATGATTAGAAACTTTTTTTTCCCCTTGTCTGCTCATTTCCCTAGCCTATCAGTCTGCTTTTAACTCTTTGTTAAAGTAGGCTGTGTTTCCAGATTGGAGAGTTCATTGTCCCAAGCTGTTTTCAGAGCTCCTTCTAGAGATCTGATCACAAGTCCTTTTTTCTGCCCTGGAGTTGTCAAGAGTGTCCACACCCCACTGTAGCTGTAAGATTTAATGCTCTAAAGCAACAGTGCTACTTAGCTGGTGCTGGGGCAGTGCTGGCATGGCCCACTCTGGGATTGGACACTGGACTCCCACCCTGTTGTCACATAACTTTTCTGCTGACCTTCTAAGTAGCCTTTGGTATCTCTGGCCTGAGAGGTCTAGAAACTGCCAGTACTGACATTGATTCAGTCACTAGACCCATTCCTACTTTACTTGCATGGGGTCTGGATTGGGGCCGGGACCGTGCTGGTGCTTCCTTCACTATGCACTAGACTCCCACCCTGGTTCCACAAACTTTTTCTGCAGACCTTCTAAGTTGTCTTTGGCTGAAAAGTGTTCTACTCTGTCTTTGGGGGTGTTCCGATGCACTTAAATTTGTTTAGAGTCAATATTTAAAGGAATCTGGAGTAGTTTGAGGGAGAGTTTGGGTGACTTCATATGTTTACTCTTCCATCTTGGTTCTACCTCCTACATGAGGACTTTGGACATAGATGGATAGACCAATAGATGGACACATAGATAGATGATAGGTAGATAGGAAGATAGAGAGAGAGAAAAAAAGAAAGAAAGGAAGGAAGGAAGGAAGGAAGGAAGGAAGGAAGGAAGGAAGGAAGGAAGGAAAGAAGGAAGGAAGGAGGGAGGGAGGGAGGGAGGGAAGGAAGGAAGGAGCTTTTTATGGAGAAATGAGATGGGTTTGAAGTCAGAATGGGGTGAGAGGCCCACAGCAACCCCAAAGTTCTACTGCAGCAGTTTCTAAGGGGTGTAAGTTGGGAGATGCCGAGGGCCCGCTTCCTCTCGCCCCTTCAGCCCACCTCTCCATATGTCAGAGGGCCAGAAATCTCCCCCAAAGCCTCTCCCTGAGGAAGCTCTGGCCCCGTTACTACTCAGCAGGCAGCAGTGTGTGCCAGTGGGTCACATCTGCCTGCACATGTGCAGCAGCGCCCAAAATGCCCAGGGCTTTTACATCAAGGTAGCCAGGATGAAGAGGGCCCAGATGAGCACTGAGGCTCCAGAGGAGCTGAGATTGGTGTGCCAGGTGAACATCATTTAAGGCTGATCTCCCCTTCCTCCCCAAGGTTTGATGTAATAGTCATCACTGGGTGCCAAAGTTCTGCCCACTGGCGGCCGCTGGCTGCGCTCTCTCTGAGGCCGTCACGCCCTCCCAGGGCAAGAGGTAAGCGCCAGCACCCCCACCCCCGAGCCCGGCACTCTGGCACGGTCCCGAGGTCTTCGGCCTTTCCCAGAAGCAGCTGGAGAGTGGGTAGTTCTCACGCCACGCCTCGGCAGCCCCAGCCCCGGGCTTCTTCCCTCCCCGGGGTCTTTCCTCTCTCTTTCCTCCTTGGGGCGGAAGCTCCTTGTGGGCAGGCGCGCTTTCCGTTTGTTTGAACTCCCGGCATCTGGCGCCGTAGCTGGCCGGAAAAAGTGCGCGTGTGGGGCTCCAGCTCCACGACTACGGGGGGCGTGAAGTTGGGTGTGATGGCTGGGGCCGGCGCCACCCCGAGATTCTGTCCGCGCTTGCTCCGGCCGGCACCCACTTCCCTCCCCCTCACTTGGCTCAACGTGAGAAGGCCCCCAGAATAAAGGCAAATCCTGCTGGGAGGGGCTCCACAGAAGCAGCTTTGTCCGCGCCGCGTTCACCCAAATTATGGGAAAATCTGAGCGATGTGACCCAGCCGGGACGCCCCGAGCCCGTGGGCCGGACCCCAGTGGGCCGCCCGACAAGCCGACTTCGGTCCGGGACAAAGCCCGCTATTGTTGGGGAGAGGAAAACCCAGGTCCCTTGTGACCAGTTTGGAAGGAGATTCGGAGCCTGGCAGGAGTCGGCCCCGGGGCTGCCGGCTCACCTCCTTTCTCGTCTGCATTGTCTCTGAACAAGGAGCACCCCAAAGTGGGGGTGAAGACGGACTGTTGGGAGAGCCCAAGGTAGAGACCGGCTCGTCCAGCCCCGTGATTGGCCGGCTCCCGGGTATTGCGCCTCCTCCCCCGCGTCTCTGCTTAGGGCAGAGGCCCCCAGGAGTCCCCAGACTCTACTCAGTCCTTAAGGCCATGAACGGGTCTCGGCTCCATTCTCATTAACCTGTGCTTCAGTCCCCCTCTCATCTCCCCTCTCACGGTCCTGCTTCTATCCTCCCTAGCCCCCTATCTTTGTCAATGAAGAGGCTGGCAGAGGGCATCACGGTGCCCAGAGGGCTGACCTGTACCTACCAAGAACAGAGACCAAGGTAGGCTCAGACGCCTTCCAAATGTGTGTGGGGGCTGCCTCAGTTTCCTCAGCTGTAAAATGAGGATCTCTTCCAGGGTTTCAGTAAGGATCCAATGAGATAGTAATTATAAAGAGTTTAGCACAGTACTAGCACACAGTAGGAACTCAGGAAATGCTTGTTGCTTTCCCTTCCCCCCTTATTCCCGATCTTGTAAACGGCATCCCTGGCTGCCCGGCCAGGACAGGGTTCCCCTAAGGTACTTGTCTGGGCGGAGGCTTGGACGTTCTTTTTCTCCTGCTTCCAAACCTTTTCCCTCTGACCCTGACATTCACTTCCAGCTCTCAGGTGATTGTCCTTCTCATTGTCTTCCCCTTCATCCCAACTTCTGCCCTCCACTTGGGAGGGTCACACATCCTCTCCGATGCTCCTTGGATGCTCTCCAGCCCTAAACTAAATGAGCACCTAGGGCCTCCTGGAGCTGGAAGGAACCTTGGGGGTGCTGTGCTGTGCTCAGCTCACTTTACAGCTGGGAAAATTGAGAATCAGAAAAGTAAAATGTGCTGCCGGTGGGGCCCCAGCCATGAGAGGCTGCATTGGAACCCAGGAAATCCTGCTTCTGAGGTCAGCTGATTCCTCTCATCTCTCACCTTTGAGACTGCAACAGCTGTGGATTAACCTGCCTCCCTCCAGGGCAGCCTCCCCTCCTCCAGGGCAGCCTCCCCTCCTCCAGGGCAGCCT